>REGM01000003.1:3331868-3342947 GCA_004194415.1 Aurelia aurita
AGCAAGCACACGATGCAGCAGAAGTTCTTATACAACAGAAGTACTAGACTCATTACATATCGTAGTTTCGCTCCTCCGCCGAACTGATATACCCCGCTACAACTTACCAGTTTAAGCGGTCTCGGTTTGGCTGGCGGTAGTCTCGTTTTGGTGAGCGATAACTGGGACTCACTGTAATCAGTCTACACATTGAGGTCTACAGAAGTACTAAAAGCAAGGTCATTTCCAACCTAGAAGTCACTAAAAAAACACACCTTTGTTGTTGTCCAAATTTCCCTAAAATATCTTAAATACTAATTTCTATCAAGAATAAATACTTTCTCTTGATTTCAAAAACTATCTGAACAAAGACAGGATAAAAATAGTGCACCAAAAAATTATCCACTTTTGAAAGTCCACAATAAATTGTACACTGGACCAATTTTGAATTTTGATAATTTAATCTTTATCAAAAATCATAAATTAAATTTGGAGATTATTATTCTGTTCTTCGACGGTCTTCTTCTCCAGTTAAGTGCAATTTCTTGTATTTCTTAGTCTTGAAACAGCCGAAAACGATCGTAAAACCTCGATCAACTTTTTCTACGGGCTGTACTTTACAAGATACTCACCAAGCATAAATTAAGATTTCGACAAAAACCAAAACCAGCAATCAGCAAAATCGACCAAACCTATGATTGATCGTGGCTTGTCAAAAGTGAATTTTTGTTTGCACATCTTCTAATACATTTGATTCTTTACTCTCTAAAATATATACGGTATTTGAAAATTATTGTCAAAGATTAATTTTTATTTGAAAACTATGCTACCATTAGTTGCTCTGTGAATTTCCTCTCCTCTGTTACAGCTCGTCTTTCGTTGATTTGTCCGTCAAATACTGTTTATAAACATCCATTGGGTCAACGAGATAATGTTTATGAAATGAAACAAGATATTGGTGCTGAAGAAGTTCTTGAACATATTCCGATGGCCGAGCCTGAAAAATAATAAACTTGGAATTAAAATTAAAAAATAGGCCTAAAAAAATAATCAGTCTAGGTTAAAAGTTTGTATTCGCATGAACAAAGTATAGCCAAAGTATAGCTTAAACCTTCTACATCGTTCTTCGTGAGGTTTCAAATGGAGAAGTCAATCCAAGGATTCCATTGTCAAGATCGAAAGCAAATGGGCATCCATGAATAACTCAAAAATATTTCGACCAACGTGAACTAAAAGGTTTAAAAAATCGTTTCAGGCTTCACCATGGTTCCAAAACATGCGAACAGTATCGTTGATTCAGGAATGGGGGTACATAACAACTTGAGGATACAGGTATATGCCGCTCATATACGGGTGGGTTTGAAAGCGTAACATTCTCTAAAAGTGGGAGTTTTAGGGTTGAAAAGTAAACACCAAAAATGATTCTTTTAGCGCAAAGAAACAGATTTCAGCTAAAGGAAGAACGATAAATGTTACAGTATAAATGTTACCTGATGAAATGAAGGATTTATGTTACAGGATAAATGTTACCTGATGAAATGAAGGATTGTGTACAGAGGCAATCCCCATTTGTCTGAAGCACATTCCCAACCACATATCATCAGGGGAATTATCAGCAGTACAATGACAACCACTTTTCATCAGCATTTCTACACCACGTCGACTTAGAATCATCCTGAAAAAAGTCACACGGCATAAATGTTCACGTTCATCTTTGATCTCATTTGAAACCAGAAATGCTAAGTCTTCCACAATCCAGTTATTCTTCTTATGGTGCTATTGGATCCTTTGACTATGTTAGTAATTATAATCAAAGGACCCTTGGAGGGACACACGGATGTTAGTAGTACCTTTCACTCTAAGACAAAGTGAATATCCTTAGCCACAGGTTGACACTTGTAACAATAGTTTGCAATAAAATGTAAAATTTTTTGAAAATATACTATTTATCCATGTGGAATATGCTACAGTCAGCTTTCAACATGACGTAAACTACCAAATTTGCATATTGAAAGAAAATTGATTTGAAAGTAGTAGTGTGTCATTAAGTACAATCACTGCTAAACAAACAAACAAACCCTGCTAAGGTGTGTTCTTTTGAAAAGACATAAAGCGAGGACTCAGTTTTTGTTGAACTTGAATCTTTCGAACTCTATTCCTCCCGCAATAATGTTCCTCAAAAGTTAGTTTATTTGGACAGCTCATGAGCAGTTTCTCAATACTGAATGGGGTCACAGAATTGGCCAAAAAATGAATTTACTTATCCCATGAGATAAACAAGCGGTTAGGTTCCCCTGCGATAAGTAAACTGCAGTACTGCATAGAATAAAGCCCAAAGGACTACAAGGTNCAGTAGCAGTACTTAGAGCAAGCACACGATGCAGCAGAAGTTCTTATACAACAGAAGTACTAGACTCATTACATATCGTAGTTTCGCTCCTCCGCCGAACTGATATACCCCGCTACAACTTACCAGTTTAAGCGGTCTCGGTTTGGCTGGCGGTAGTCTCGTTTTGGTGAGCGATAACTGGGACTCACTGTAATCAGTCTACACATTGAGGTCTACAGAAGTACTAAAAGCAAGGTCATTTCCAACCTAGAAGTCACTAAAAAAACACACCTTTGTTGTTGTCCAAACTTCCCTAAAATATCTTAAATACTAATTTCTATCAAGAATAAATACTTTCTCTTGATTTCAAAAACTATCTGAATAAAGACAGGATAAAAATAGTGCACCAAAAAATTATCCACTTTTGAAAGTCCACAATAAATTGTACACTGGACCAATTTTGAATTTTGATAACTTAATCTTTATCAAAAATTATAAATTAAATTTGGAGATTATCATTCTATTCTTCGACGGTCTTCTTCTCCAGTTAAGTGCAATTTCTTGTATTTCTTAGTCTTGAAACAGCCGAAATCGATCGTAAAACCTCGATCAACTTTTTCTACGGGCTGTACTTTACAAGATACTCACCAAGCATAAATTAAGATTTCGACAAAAACCAAAACCAGTCAGAAAAATCGACCAAGCCTATGATTGATCATGGCTCATCAAAAGTGGATGCTTTTTGGCACATCTTTTAATACATTTGATTCTTTACTCTCTAAAATATATCCGGTATTTGAAAATTATTGTGAAAGATTAATTTTTATTTGGAAACTATGATACCATTAGTTGCTCTGTGAATTTCCTCTCTTCTGTTACAGCTCGTCTTTCGTTGATTTGTCCGTCAAATACTGTTTATAAACATCCATTGGGTCAACGAGATAATGTTTATGAAATGAAACAAGATATTGGTGCTGAAGAAGTTCTTGAACATATTCCGATGGCCGAGCCTGCAAAATAAGACATAATAAATCAAATATAACTACAAAAATTACTCCTTCTTCGCAAATATGAGAAGATGGATTACTAATATCTTTGAAATTCTCATAGCGATTTTTGAAATTCCTATAAAAATGAAAATTAACTGAAACTACTTTACAGAAGCATTTAAACCAAATTTTTAGGAAGTTGATGAATTGATCAAAATCATGGATAGAAAATCGTCTAAATTTCTCCAAAACTGCTGATCAAATCTTTTCAATGAGCTTACATGAATCATTTTCCTAATGAAAAGCGAGGAAGAATATTTACTAGAGTTCTTTCGTTTGTCTATAAATTTTGAGCATCTGGTTTTGGCAATAACAGATTTGATCTATGGAAATCAGCTTTGTATCATTCCTTTTTGATGCTTTGTATTTTGACCCATGTTAGCTTGAAAATATAAGAGAGTTACTAAGGCCCTATCTAGGCTCAAAACTTTCGAAAAGAATGTTTGCTGTTATAGCTAAAAAGTCAGTTCAACAAATAGATAGATAACCATTGAGTGTGATGCTATGAGCGTAAGTAAACAGATTTCAGCTAACAATAAATGTAACATTGCAACATATGTAGCATATCTACCTGATGAAATGAAGGATTATGTACAGAAGCAATCCCCATTTGTCTGAAGCACATTCCCAACCACATATCATCAGGGGAATTATCAGCAGTACAATGACAACCACTTTTCATCAGCATTTCTACACCACGTCGACTTAGAATCATCCTGAAAAAAAGTCACACGGCATAAATGTTCACGTTCATCTTTGATCTCATTTGAAACCAGAAATGCTAAGTCTTCCACAATCCAGTTATTCTTCTTAT
The DNA here is from genome assembly GCA_004194415.1 of Aurelia aurita. Lineage (NCBI taxonomy): Eukaryota > Metazoa > Cnidaria > Scyphozoa > Semaeostomeae > Ulmaridae > Aurelia > Aurelia aurita. The sequence continues at coordinate 3,336,040 of REGM01000003.1, forward strand.
GGTGCTATTGGATCCTTTGACTATGTTAGTAATTATAATCAAAGGACCCTTGGAGGGACACACGGATATTAGTAGAACCTTTCATTCTTAGACAAAGTGAATATCCTTAGCCACAGGTTGACACTTGTAACAATAGTTTGCAATAAAATGTAAAATTTTTTGAAAATATACTATTTATCCATGTGGAATATGCTACAGTCAGCTTTCAACATGACGTAAACTACCAAATTTGCATATTGAAAGAAAATTGATTTGAAAGTAGTAGTGTGTCATTAAGTACAATCACTGCTAAACAAACAAACAAACCCTGCTAAGGTGTGTTCTTTTGAAAAGACATAAAGCGAGGACTCAGTTTTTGTTGAACTTGAATCTTTCGAACTCTATTCCTCCCGCAATAATGTTCCTCAAAAGTTAGTTTATTTGGACAGCTCATGAGCAGTTTCTCAATACTGAATGGGGTCACAGAATTGGCCAAAAAATGAATTTACTTATCCCATGAGATAAACAAGCGGTTAGGTTCCCCTGCGATAAGTAAACTGCAGTACTGCATAGAATAAAGCCCAAAGGACTACAAGGTATATAAGCAAAGAACGAGGTTAAAGTTCACACGTCGATAGTGATTCTGTAAGTTAGACTTACAACCCCACCCCGCCCTCCCCTCCCCTCCTTCGGAGCCTTGATATTTTATGATATTTGATGATATTTGATGAGAGATTTTGTTTGGGAGCTCGACATCTAAATCGCTAGACTGACCATACTGTACTACAAGATGTTGTATCTTAGCGTTAGTTATAAAGTAGTGTTGATAAGTAAATAAAGTTATTTTTGTTTGAGTTAGACGAATTAGAAAATAACAGGAATTTTATGACGGCTTTCCTAAATACTTTACTTACTAAACATTACTTACTCCCACCAAACTGCTCTTTGTGTGAAAATAAGTACAAGGGAAAGTAAAAGTAAAGATAGAAAAGATCTAGTACCCTCCTCCGCCAGTGATATATTCATATCCAAACGATTGATAGTTGACTCCATATGCATATCTCTCTCCTAATAATATTGGTTCGCTTGGATCGTAGCATGCTAAAGCACGTTGAAGTCTGGAGAAACTAGAAGCAAGGATAAATAATCATTCAAGAAAATTCTTTCAAAACAAAGAGCGGAAATTTTCGGCAGATATAATTTTGCCGAATAAAGTTCGTTGAGTACACTCTCAGCCAAACTGATGGAATTTGGTGGAAACAATTCGGAATGATTTTTGACGATTTTTTGACCAAATTATTTGCACCTTTCCAAAACAGCTAGAGTAAACAAACGATTTTTAGCAAGAAGAATGGATTGGCAAGTGAACTACAATATCTCTATTTGATGTTTTACTTTTGGCTCAAAACTTACAATATGAAGTGTTTTGAACAAAATTACGTGATAAAGATGACTTGAAAAACGATGATTTGAAAAAAGATAATGTTAAATACTCGATATCATAAGAAAATAATAAGAATAAACTCACTTTATAATCGTGTCATCATCGATAACAACAAGCCATGGTTTCTTCTTTATCTCTGTATCCGTATTTGCTTTTTCGATAATCTTATACAGTTTTGTGCAGTGGCCTGTTTCAGTATTCGGCACTCCTATAAACTCTGTCGGAATATCCCTATCTGCTTTGTCACTATAATACACAATATGGTTTGCATCTACGCCGATGGTCTTCAAGACAAAAGGAAGCCTTGTGTTATGGAATTTGTCGCACGTTTTTACTGCAACGAATATATCATCATTAGGGACACTTCCACAATTTGGTTCGTCTTTATTTACGGTTGTCGCACAATCTGATTGGTCAAGCTTTTGATTGACACAGAACTCTTTGATATCTGTCAAGTTGAAGCCTTTGTTTTTGTTATTTATGTACATGGCTATTTCATGTTGAACATCAATCGAGAAGTCCATTGATGGTGGGTCTTTGGACAGTCTTGAATCTAGCCTTGAAATAAACAGGAAATATTTTAGTTAAGTTAAACTCAAAATTATGTTATTCCTTGATGTAGCGAACAGCTGATGTGATAGAGAGATGGGTTTGCAATACTAGCGAGAAATCAAGCCTTAATTAGCACTTCGATCCCACTTCCGCAAAGACAAACAATAAATGTTTTTCGTTCCAAATTTTCTGAAACAGAACAAGAGAACAAGAACAAGATGCTTCATTAGAAACTTCTGAGCGTTGCCTTGACGTTACGTTAACTGCTCGAAAAACATTTCATGAGCAAGCAGCGAATTTAGCACTACAACTTCCTTGATCTTAAATCTTTTTCGAAAAATAGATGAAAGAGCTGTTAGATTCAGATGAATCCTTGAAAGCATTTTACATGTTTCGAATCATTTGAAACAATTAAATGGTCGTAAACCAATCGATTTTTTACTTCTCTTAGAAAGCTGCGATATTACGCTAAACTAGTAACACAGATTGTTTTGAACGTAATCTGTGCGCCCATTATCAGGCAGGTCCAGTCATGTTTGATAAACCAATACAGCTGTCTTTTGCTTGGATCTTTAAGGCTAAATAAATGTCAGTCTTTTTTCTTACTTTGCAGCTGTCCTTTTTCAGCAAAACTTGATGCAACGAGAATAGCTTACCATTTGAGCAGTGAATATGAAATTGCCCATCCAGCTCCAAAATCTGGGAATGCAAACACTGATGGATCTTCAAAGAAAGCGAAATGATGAATGATGGCTGGTTCAGTGTCTCTGAGAGCATGACCAAGAAATTTCCTCTGTATGAAAAATAAAAGTAGTAGACTCAACAGTGAACAGGTCTTGAAAGGGACATTACAGGCCCAATAAAGAATCCAAGATCTTCTCCAGATTTTGTGGGTTTGGAAGATTTTGTTGGCTGTTTTAAAGTGAATGGCTGGTTTTCCAGATTCTCACATAATCTTCAGATCTTCGAATATTAAGCAAAGTGCATGATTAAGTGTTGTTCGAAAAAAGCCTCTTGGCATTAAAACAGTACAATTATCTTTGCTAAGTCTCGTGAGATAAAGATAACAGAAAAGCTGCAATTTATAAACATTACCGTGAGAAAAAGATTACAATTAAAAGCTGCACTTTACATGCATACCTTTTTTGGTGAGAATCTTCCCAGTACTTCTAGAAGTTTGTCTAAGTTAATTTCAGTTGTATCTTCACAGAAAAATATCCATTTCTTGCCTTTGGCATGTTGTCCTAATAAGCTGATAAAAGAAACAAGCTTAGTGCAAAAATGTTAGTCTTTCTGAAAATAAATTTAAATTGTAAAAACCAAAACTCTTCATGTTCTTCTTGAAATAAAATACCTTCTTGTGGATGCTCAAAATGTTTTTTGAATAAGCATACAAGTGCAGTACAAAGCCACAAAATTAGCAAGTTCTTAAAAATTTATTCTTCTAAATTCATAAAATTCAAGAATTCAATTTTGCAAACAGCTGTCAAGTAGTTGAATAATAATGCTCAAATATTGCATTAAAATCAGTTGAATTAAGACCTGCTCTGCTGTGACAGGTAGATAAGTTACTTAACATGATGAAAAAGACATCTTTCAAACATTATATAGTAAAAACCTTTTTAATACATACATTTTTACAAGTGGTAATATTGTCCAGTGACCATAGGGTGCCCAGCTTTCTTGAGTCATAAGAACATCCAACAAATTCTAGAAAAGTAAATTTTAATGCATTCATGAGATGGAAAGGCATTGCTAAGAATTTTTATCCACTCAATGGACTCTCAAGATTACAACAAAAATCGTAACAAAGCCCAGAAAATAGCTGCAAAGAGTAAAAATCTAGAGAAACAGGGAAAATGTAAGGGAAAAAAAGATTAAAAAATACAACTTACTTTTTCACTGCTAATTTGTCTAGCTTGTTCTAAAAGATTCTTTTTCAAGACCTCTGCCTTATTTTTATGATATTTGTAATCTTGACTTCTAATGATAACTAAGACATCTCCAAGACCTAAAAAATAATAAGTCATATCACAATTTTTTTAATCAAAGATCCGACCAAAGATAATGAAATACTGCATATGAAATTGAGGTTAGCTTGCATCTTTGCTAAGTTTATTCTCTCATCAGCCACACTTAAATTTTACACCCCAAGCTATGCTTATCAATATTGGTATTATTTTCACTCTTGAATACCAACAACGTTTCTCTCACCTAATTTCTTCTGATGAACTGTTTCATTTATCTACAAGAACAATGGAGAAATATATCAATGAAAATAGCAAAGGTCTTTGTTAACCATCAATTTAATGTAATAATGAAATTCCTTCTATAAAGCATAGTAATTTGGAAAGAAACTAAAGACTAAAAGATTACAAATTATTATTGGTACAGTAGTAATGGACAGCAGGATTTTAGAAATAAACTGTGTAATAAAATAATGCTGATACAAGGGCTTTGTAATTAAAATTTCTGTTGTTACCTCAGATGCCACTCCAAACTTGAAATTCTCCTCTCCTTCGATTATCTCCTCTCTTGCACATGCAGCAGGGTCTAATGGAAAGGATAACAATAAACATAAGTATATATGAAGGGAGAAAGGATCTCAACTGCATAATTCAATAAAATTTATTCCAGACTACGCTCGTAAAAAGACTAACAAATTTCAGGTTGTATATTCACCACAGAGATTACAATAGGTCAAATTTATGTGCACCAATGATTTGTTGCTGTGTGTCAAGAAAGAATTTTTTCCACAATTTTTCAATGAAAAATAATAGTATCATAATTGTTTGCACCATTTTGTTTGCAAATAGAGCTCTGTGCCTGTGTACCAATAAAATCTCATCCGCAATTCGCAACACGTTTTGCCATGCATTGGCCACTGGATCTTCGCTGGCCAATCTCAGGTCAGAGTCTTACGATGCACCCTCTTATTAGCTCTGTAGACATTGCCTAGCTATCACTTTGAGAATATATTGCTGGGACTGGAGAGCTTGTGCTAAAGTGGTTGGTGGGCCTTTTCTGCTTGGATTGCTTGATTGCATTGCAATCTTTTTTGGAACTTAGGTCGAAGGCCTAAGATATTTTCACATTATACATACCCAAGAACACGATAAATGCAAAAGCCACAACTGGGTACATAAACAGAGCTCTTCTTGTTGCTTTCATGTCTGCAGCTATGGTTAGGCCTTATCACCAGACTATTTCCTTCTTTTCATCGCGCCATCTTTGTTCCTGGTCTTCTATTGTTTTGGTGTTGTTGTTGCGATTTGTGTTTGGTGTTTGCATCAGTATNACAGAGCTCTTCTTGTTGCTTTCATGTCTGCAGCTATGGTTAGGCCTTATCACCAGACTATTTCCTTCTTTTCATCGCGCCATCTTTGTTCCTGGTCTTCTATTGTTGTGGTGTTGTTGTTGCGATTTGTGTTTGGTGTTTGCATCAGTATCAGTGGGTGTTTGGTGTTTGCATTGTGACATGAAAATTAGACACACGTGGCGGAGGAGGAAGAGACGAACTAAGAAGTTTGGATCGAGCGTCCAAATCTGGTAGAATTTGTTAAAGAATCAAAGAACCCTTGCGGCGACTCACGATAGCTTATTACAAATACCAATATTTATTTTAGCCGAATGCAAAAAACTTGACAAAAAATTAGCTTTTCATCAATTCTGTTCTATTTCAGTCCGTTGAATCTACAAAAGTACTTCATTTGCTTCATTTGCTGATCAAACTAGAGAGAGCGCGCCCTAAATGGTCGGCTTTCGAAATAAAACTAATAAAAAAAAGAAATGCGCTAGGGATGGGAGAATCACAATAAAAATGTTCACTAACTCTTTCTCAAAGTTGAACTTAAGGGTGTGTTTGATTGTTAACAATTCTGAAAACGGTAGACTTGGTAGACTAAGAATGTGTGTTTGATTGACTCCCCGGGGTGGGGGCGTAACTCCAGTACTCGGTGGTACGGGGTTGTGCCATTCAGTGTCTAGTACTACCCCCCATAAATCCGGAGAATTTCAAAAAATGGTACCCATAATTCCGGAGAATTTCAACAAATGGTACCCTAAATCCGGAGAATTTCAAAAAATGGTACCCATAAATCCGGAGAATTTCACTTACTACCCTCCTCCGTAGAGGTTTATCATTGAATGTAGGTATCCTGAGAAGAGAATTGTCACTATTTAGTGTGATTTTACAAATAAAAAGAAAATAATTATATAGAAACAAACATATTGAAAGTTGAAGAAATGAAAGACCTTGGATTAGTAATTGATAGCAAGCTAAAGTTCGATAAACACATTGCAGAAATATCTAAAAAAGCCACTGGAGTGCTGGCGTCAATCAAAAGAACAATGACTTATTTAGATAGAATTGTGTTTATTGGCCTTTACAAGAGTCTCGTCAGACCCTTGCTAGAAACATCTGTCCCTGTATGGAACCCGTATATGGTCAAACACGTCAAACAACTAGAAGCCGTTCAAAGACGAGCAACGAAGCTTGTTCGAGGCATCAGCCAAATATCATACAATGAAAGATTACAAGCCTTAACATTACCGACTCTTCAGTATAGGAGAAAGCGTGCTGATATGATCACAACTTACAAATTGTTTCATGGCCTCATCGACGCTGATCCCTCGAAGTTCTTCAAGCTCAACGACAATAAGACAAGGGGTCATAAATTTAAAATAGTCTTGAATAAATGCAGACTGGATGTCAGAAAGAACTTTTATTCCCAGCGAATCATAAAAGAGTGGAACTGCTTGCCCGCTAGCATCGTAGAAGCAAAGGATGTGATACATTTCGAAAAACTTTTTGACAGCTTACATGGGGATTCAAAATTCGTATTCAATTTAACCTAGATTAGTAGCCGTAGACAATAAGGGTTTTTATAGGCCATGGCCTTCCAGCCCCTTTACCAACATTTATTATTATTAT
>REGM01000003.1:3343353-3365180 GCA_004194415.1 Aurelia aurita
TCGTGTTCTATCAGAATTGTGTCATTGCCTACCAAATTGGTGACAATAATCGTGTTCTATCAGAATTGTGTCATTGCCTACCAAATTGGTGAAAATTTTCGTGTTCGATCGGAATTGTGTCATTGCCTACCAAATTGATGACACTATTCGTGTTCTATCAAAATTGTGTCATTGCCTTCTCAAATTGGTGACAATATTCGTGTTCTATCAGAATTGTGTCATTGCCTACCAAATTGGTGACAAATTTCGTTTTCTATCAGAATTGTGTCATTGCCTAACAAATTGGTGACAATATTCGTGTTCTATCGCAATCGTGTCATTGCCTACCAAATTGGTGACAATATTCGCGTTCTATCAGAATTGTGTCATTGCCTACCAAATTGGTGACAATACTTGTGTTCTATCAGAATCGTGTCATTGCCTACCAAATTGGTGACAATTTTCGTGTTCTATCAGAATTGTGTCATTGCCTACCACATTGGTAACTATATTCGTGTTCTATCAAAACTGTGTCATTGCCTACCAAATTGGTGAAAATATTCGTGTTCTATCAGAATTGTGTCATTGCCTACCAAATAGGTCCAAAGTGTCGGTCATTGTCTATGACGCAAACTGCAAAGTCCAAAGCAATCTTTCTTTGAATCATGAGTTGATCACGACCACGACCACTATCGTAATCACAGTCACAGTGATCGCAATCAATCTCCATGATCAATCAACCTCGAGCCTCATATTGACCCCATTGAGCCTCGAACTGAGTGATGTTATTTTTCGTCAACAAACTACAAACTTTAAGTACAGAAGTTGAGCCAGAGTACTGCATGGTACAGAAGTTTTAAAAGCTGTTCAAACTTGGAGAAAGCCGCCAGAAGACGCTGTAAAGGTTTAATCAATAGATCGTGCATCACCATGACATAAAATTTCATTTTGTCGAGGACAGTAAATAGTAGAGATTTAAAAGACAAAACAATTTGATTTAGGCCCGGCCATGCCCATCAGACTTGTTTATTGACAACAACAACAACAAATTCCAATCCCTCGCAGAGTTGATAAATTATAGCTGATGGTTCCCTTGGGTGATACGAGAATGATAGTACATGAAGAGAAGATGAAAAATGATTTCTTGAAAGTTTCAGAAAATATGTGATTTCTTGCAGTTTGTGGACATGGAACTTGGAAATGCACCTATTGGACAATACAGATCACATGACCCTCCAAAGAATTTTGCCTTACAGTGAGTAAAGATTATAAATGATTTGTCCTGGAAATGGTGCACTTTTACGTGAAGGTCTTCTCAGAAATTTACTAAAAAGAGTAACCAAATATTTGGTCTATTGATATCCAGAGCCAATCAATTCTGGAAAGTTTGAAGGCTGATTAGCTGCCCAACATAAAAGCAATATGTGATGTGTACATCAAATATGTTATGTGCGCGTTACTTGACTTAATGATAAATAAATAAAATTGTTACTTGCGTCAAAAGTTCAGGGGCTAAAAATTTATAAATCATATGCTTTGGCCATATAATTTGAGGACCCAAAATAATTCCCCGGTGACTGGAAAGATTGCCCTACAAGATTTGACCTTTGCAAATAGAATATGCAAAATGTTCTATTGCTCTTTTTTTGTAACTCGTTCGCTGCACAGTTGCCTAGCTTTCAAGTTTAGAAAAATGCTTCCCTGTACCACAGAGCTGATATGTATAACCAGGCTACAAAGCAATCGGAAAGGTTTTTAAAAGCTGGACTTTGAATTCACAAAAGTCAGATAACATCAAAACAAAGGAAAAACTGAGAAAGAATCTCTGCATTTAAAAATTGGAATTGCTTGATCTAAAAACTTTTTCATGCACCTCTTCTCCTAATAAGCAAAACATTATTTATGTTTTTATCACTTTAGGGTAAAGATATGGAGGGTGACATCAGGAAGCATTGTGCCTGCTGTGCGTCATCAGTCAGTTCCATTGCTAAGACAAGATGAGGGAACAGAAGTTGCAAGAGAGGCTCTGGAAATGGTTGAAAGGAACCAAGGTGGGTGTTATGAGACTATTACCATATTCACCAAATGAAATCAGCTTGAAAACTCTTATTACCTACAGTACAGTCCTTGCACACATTGACATGAAAAGAATTCTCAAGAATTCTTAAGAAAATTCAAGAATTCTTCACATTATGATAAGAATTCATGAGCCATATGAACCAATGTAAATTTGTTTAACTCATTGATCCCCGAAGACGCCATATGGCGTCCTCCACAGTGCAACCTCATTTCCCCGAAGACGCCATATGGCGTCCTCCGCAGTTCAGCTTCTCTTCCCCGAAGACGCCATGTGGCGTTTCAAAAACATGCCTTAGAAATNGAACCAAGGTGGGTGTTATGAGACTATTACCATATTCACCAAATGAAATCAGCTTGAAAACTCTTATTACCTACAGTACAGTCCTTGCACACATTGACATGAAAAGAATTCTCAAGAATTCTTAAGAAAATTCAAGAATTCTTCACATTATGATAAGAATTCATGAGCCATATGAACCAATGTAAATTTGTTTAACTCATTGATCCCCGAAGACGCCATATGGCGTCCTCCACAGTGCAACCTCATTTCCCCGAAGACGCCATATGGCGTCCTCCGCAGTTCAGCTTCTCTTCCCCGAAGACGCCATGTGGCGTTTCAAAAACATGCCTTAGAAATTGCATAACAGTGCCTAAACAAAAGGAGCTTTGTCAACGGGATTAGTAGCATTGTGTACAGGAAGGGATGAGCATTCTTTTGGTTACAAAAGGTCAACAGGGGTCAGGTCAAAGTTTTTGAGAAAGTGCGTGTCGAATATCTGTGTTTACATTTTTGCGATCGCGGTAAATTTTGTTTCCTAGAACATGGAGGCAAACTTACAGTATTAGAAGCAGTTACACGGCATTTTCAGAGAAACTTTAGAGGATGAAGAGGAGTTTTCGGGGTCTTGGTAGCTGAAGGAGAAGTTAATTCGGACATTGAGGCTGACATATAATTGTTAGGGGATGAACGTGCAATGCAAGAGAAGAGGGAGAAGCGGGTTAGGCCGAAGGGCGGAGGGAAGTTAATAGGCCGGAGGACTACGGAGGTACGGAGCTCTCAAAGTTCTTGCCATTCCAGAAGAATACTTTATCTGGTCCTGTTCATAATCTGGATGCTAAAAAAGGAGAGGTAGACTTCTTCAACCTTGTTTGTCCGCTAGTAATTTATGAAATTCCTTCTTGGCAAACGAACAGATACACAAGGCAAAATATTGCAGTAAGACCTGACCCAAAATGGCGACACAAGGAGGTTGCTGAAATATGAACGTGCATATCGGACTGCGGATATTCATAAGCATTGCGAAGTTGCCAAGTTTGAAACATTATATACATTGGAAGTAACTATAATAAATGAATCATTCAGTATCATTCAAGACAAATAAAATGGATCTGCACCAAGACGTTAGACATTTTTACGAACATTATTGGCTTGTAAAATTTATCTTTTTGGTTTCTTCTCGTTTGACTCGGTCTATGCAACATATGTGTGGATAAAATCTTGATATTCTGAAAATTCAATCATTTGTTGACCTTTTATTTCTTGAAAGTTTTCTTCTAGCACCATTTGTTTTTGAGATATAAGAGATTCTAGAATAGTTCTCAAATTTATGTGATAAAAGTTGAATCACTGCGGGGACACGGGGCTGTCTGGAGAGCTTTGTTCATGGGGATTGAAACATCACACATAAGACTTTTGTTTGGGGATCAATGAGTTAAACAAGAATTCTTAAGAAATTAACAATATTCACAAGAATTCTTGAGAATTCTTAGGCAGGTCCATGTTAATGTGCGCAAAGCCTGTACTGTATATAATATGAAATGAAGTTAGATGAACTAAACTTCGACTGATAGCAGAATTATTTTACAATTATTTTATAATTTTCTTGATTGAAAGTTAACTGAATAATAACAATATTATAATAATTCCAAATCCCCATTCCGGGGCAGTTACGTACAGTCATACATGCATTTAAAATACGTAACACTGGATTGGATTAGGAAATCAAGAAATAGTTTTGATTTTGAAGTACAGGAAAATGGCTGCAAAAATACAATACACACATGAAGTTAATCGGTCAATAAGGAAGATATATATATACAAGGTGCTGAATGCCTTTCCAGTGACTTTCTCATTCTGAAAAATTTTAAGAATGAGAAAGGCATAGCATCCACAAAATTCAATAAATATTAATTAAGACTCCTAAAAAGGTCGAATCTCCTGTCAGAAAGTGGTGAGAACTATTCAGGCAAACAGCTTTTTGTTCTCANGGATTGGATTAGGAAATCAAGAAATAGTTTTGATTTTGAAGTACAGGAAAATGGCTGCAAAAATACAATACACACATGAAGTTAATCGGTCAATAAGGAAGATATATATATACAAGGTGCTGAATGCCTTTCCAGTGACTTTCTCATTCTGAAAAATTTTAAGAATGAGAAAGGCATAGCATCCACAAAATTCAATAAATATTAATTAAGACTCCTAAAAAGGTCGAATCTCCTGTCAGAAAGTGGTGAGAACTATTCAGGCAAACAGCTTTTTGTTCTCACATATCAGAGAAACAGTGTATATCAAATGTTTCCCAAGTCTAAAGATTTTCATGAAACTGACATCCTATTGCGTTGACCCTACTGTAAAACATTTGATAATCAACATCAGTTAATTGATTTTATATACATTATTTATATATATACACTATTGCATTTTGCCATGATAATTTCATTCTGCAGAATTGAATCAGCATCTTTTAATGATTTGTAGATGTAAGGCAGGAAGAAGAACTGATTATTCATTGGCAACAGAAATTATTTTGTGAGGTAAGAAAATTTGTGATCACAGTAAACACACAAAGTTTGGACGTTAATGTTTTCGGACATTTCAAACATCCAAAAATTTCATTTTTTGAAATTTGTTGTGGTCCAAAATATTTAGTGTCTGACATTTTTGCAGTAAAGAAAAATCACAAGAAAACATTTTTACTGTACAGGTTAATGTTTTGCTAACGAAACAATTTGCTTAGAAAAGGAATGTGTTGGGAGAGCTATGTTGTGGAATATCATCATAGTTTTTAACAAAATTCACTTTATCAATTATTATTCTCATCATCCTCAACAATAATTATTGAATGGAAATTTGTGAAAAGGACCCCTTTGAAAACTTCAAATGAAGCATGATCTGTAGAATTATGATATTTTTTCATAAAGCAAGCAAAGAAAACTGTAGATAGATCGTTTTCCCTTTTTATCCAAAATTTTTGTAAAAACGTCTGAAATTTCATGAAAAAAACATTTGAAAATTGTTTGTCCAAAAAAACTTTGCCAAAATTTATTGGTTTGAAATTTTTTGCGTTTAATGATTGTATGATCATTTTGTGAAATGTTGCTTTTAACTGCCTTGTACTTTGAGTAGAATCTGTGCAAACGTTGGCCTTCAGTGTTATTTAACAGATTCTTTTTAAACAAATGATTTGCCTTTGCGGTAAAGAATTTAAAAATAGCCCTCATCATTATAAACCCACAAATGCAACATTATATATATTCTTTTTACTTATTCTAGAGAGAAATAGCATTTTATGACAATCCACTCAACTGTGTATCAGCTTTGGATCAAAAGTATTCTGAAGATATCAGACAGCTTGCGTAAGTCAAATTTACATTACCTGTTTCTAAACTTTCTTGCCTTTTTCATAATTGTACAGTAGAATGATTCCTAGTATGCTTTTAGGTGTATACTGTATATAACTGTATTTTGCATAAATATTTCAATGATACGTAGTGTGGAAATAACATAGAGTTTTTGTTATTCAATATAATTGTTTTACAAAAACGAGTTACTTTAAGACACAACAGACGAACTACTTTACAACACTACAAGGACGATACCACAGGGAGCAGAATATCATGACTACCCCATGGCCTGTACATGTAGAACATACAAATAAATTGCAACTAAGTAAACAACTACAAAAGGCTATATATACATTGACGATTTTACTGATGAATGATGAAAGCTGGTTTCACATTGGATGTCACGCGATAATGCTGAACAACAAAAACCCCAGCCAAGAGAAAAACAATGACAACTACTGCAGCCATCACTTCCCAGCCCAGAGTCTCCATCGCTCAAGACTCAAGACACCGCACCCATGTTATCGGGTCAGGGTTTCTTAAATACGACATAAAGTTGGCCTAGGGGAAGCAAGATTAATAAGCATTTGAATGAAAATTTCCGACTTTGAGAATTTATTTGCGTATTTCTAGGGCTGGCAATGGCAGAAAGAACAAGAGAATTTTTACATACGTGGATGCAGACTGCCATAGAATCGATGCAGATGGTGGTATCTTTGGAGAGGTAATGTCACATGCCCTTTTTGCAATAATTTATTAAATGTAAAATTTTTCTTTTATTTCAAGAATTTCTCTTTGTTTTTCTTACGATTTGCTGCGCGAAAGAACGTCCGCATAAGAAATCTTTTTCTTTTGTAATGTGCGATGCAAAAAATTTAGGAAACTTTTGAAAAGAAGAAAAAACTGAATTCTAGCGATTTTAAGATTTTGTTTCTGTTTCACTCCTTTCTATTTCTGTTCTGTCTCTTGCACAAAAGGTATTTAGGCCTTTACTGTACTTTACTTTATAAGACTCAGTGTTGTAGCTCCGGTAATAAAAGCATATTTGGCTCTTAAAGTAAGATCGAAAATATTTTAGAGAGCTGCATGTTTTTATCTTGGAAGGAGGGCCCTTTTTTATAATGGCTTAGATTTTCACTTAAACAAAGTAAATTTTGCTTATCTATATATAGTTTCTTTATTAAAAAGTAAACTTTTCGATACTTTAGGCTGCCAGTTATATGACAAACAGTGGAGATGAAAAACATACATTTTTAGTCGAGAAAATGGCAGCTCTTAATCTTATGAGTGTTGGAAGAAGGTATTTCTATAATTATTTTTAATTATTTTTAATTATTTTTAATTATTTTTAATTATTTTTAATTATTTTTCATTATTTTTCATTATTTTTCATTATTTTTCATTATTTTTAATTATATAATTACCTTCTATAATTATTGTCTTTAATTTGTTCATGCAGTTGGAAGAGTAGCATAGTCTGCAATTTTTAAGAGGATGGAGCTCCTAAAACTATTCAGCCATCATTAGAAACGACTTCTCCTTAAATCCGACGACTTCAGAACGAAGGGAAATTTCTGGTCATTTTTTAAGAAACTACCTATTTATTTATTTATAAATACTTTTGCCGAAGTATCCATCGGTGTAGCGAATTTTGTTGAACAATGATCCGCTTCTAGCACATTTTTTCATATAAAAATAGAAGGTTACAATTCATGTTAGTAACTACATTAACTACTATGAACAAAAAGAACATTTACTAGGGGGCATATTGTTAAGAACTTAACCAAGTGTACCAATAATTTAGAGCCCCAAAGCCGAAAGAAAGGAAATTCTTCACCCCTTTATGTTGTCATTTAAAAACCAAATACTGAAAATTGATGGCTTGCAATGGCAGAGAACTGCTACTCATTCGATCGATCTTTGCCTTGTAAGATCAATCATGCTTGATGCAACAGAAAGTAGTTGCATTGCGTAATAAGTAAGTGGAAGAATAGAAATTAAAAGAAACTTAATCATGCATTTCTACTAGATTTTGATCATTCTCTCACGTCGTTTGCAGGAATCTGTCAGCTACGGATCAACGGTCAAAAATCGTGGAAGAGATTCCATCAAAGCATGTGCTAGATAGTCACGTGATCACAACACCAAGCAGAATCATGTATATAATGGCAGATTTAAGCCCAGATAGCAGGTATCCCAAGCTTTGTCCAAATTTCTGAGTCTGTAAATGTTTTTATTTATTTACCTTTTTTTTCCAGCCAAACGTTGGATGATAGAAACGGACCTATATTTGTGCTAGCAATGATAAATTAATTTTTTGTTACATATATAGCGTATAATGACCATGAAAAATGGCTACTAGATTTCGCTGAATGCCGGAGTATTCGTACCAGAGACACAGGATCTATTTAAATACCAAGAAAATGAAACTATAAGACGAAATCAAGAATCTTTATTCCATAATTCTGACATGAAATCACAATTTTAATGATATTTTCAACATCCATTATTTGTGTCGACGTAAAGACAGTTTTACTTCTTATTAATGCGTTATTTTTTGTTTTCAGTGTCGGTACAAGAAATGATGAATTCGTTTTATGCGTCATCAAGGTATTTCTGTTAATTTTTGCAAATAATGAAATCCTCCGAAATTAGAAGAAGATGAAGATTGCTGGCTTGAAGTTTACCAGTCGAGAGCCAGCGATAAATAGTTTTTAGCAGTTCTAACAGATCAGAAGCAAAGCATTCATCAAATTTTATAAAGACTGAACTTGAAGGACAAAGACAAAGTGATAAATTATTTATCAACACAAAGGCTTTATTGAAATCACGAAAAGGAAGATAATAACTGAAGTCTGTGTGAAAATGTCCACGAATAAAAACAATTGAAAAATGTTTTGCATGATTATTTTTTAGTTGTCGCGAAGCTCACGTGACATCTATTGTGAGACAGGCTTTAGTTTACTTCTTAACTCCCAAGTCATTTCCAAGAGTTTGCCTATTGTTTTTTTATGTCAGGATTTAGAACATTTGATCGATGTTTTTCGATCGATTGNCAAATTTTATAAAGACTGAACTTGAAGGACAAAGACAAAGTGATAAATTATTTATCAACACAAAGGCTTTATTGAAATCACGAAAAGGAAGATAATAACTGAAGTCTGTGTGAAAATGTCCACGAATAAAAACAATTGAAAAATGTTTTGCATGATTATTTTTTAGTTGTCGCGAAGCTCACGTGACATCTATTGTGAGACAGGCTTTAGTTTACTTCTTAACTCCCAAGTCATTTCCAAGAGTTTGCCTATTGTTTTTTTATGTCAGGATTTAGAACATTTGATCGATGTTTTTCGATCGATTGTTGTTTCAAGACTAATCATTTTCAAGAAATCGCTTACAGTGCGTGAAGTGGGCGGCCGAAAAATCGAGAACAAGTTGCGGAGTATAAATTGGGATTTTGGCTAGAAATTAAACCATCAATCTTCGAAATCGGTCTTATTACGATTTACGGTGTACGATTTATTATGGCCTGTCAAATGTGGATACTTTCTTGGCGCACCTGTTAATTTCTAATGTGATTCTAAAAATATTGAATTTCGTAACAATAGCTAAGGAGCAGTGAAATTTTTTACTTACCGTACGTCTTCATCTTTCTGATACAAAATTGTTTTGCTTTGTCTAAAGCTAACTATCTGATCAAAGGCTACATTGATAAGTTTTTTGTTCGTATTTTAGTGTTAATAACATAGTTGTGACTAGATTGACTACATGAGTCTCAGTTTTCCACATTAAATTGAATGATGGTTTGACTTCAATTTATCTACAGATAGATGCCAATGGCCAAATTGTTATAAAGCCGGATATGAGCAGAGACATTCCTTACAGGATAGAGACTTTGCACGAGGCCAAAGGTAACTAGTTGTTTCAACTTAGCAATTCTCTGTTGCTTGTGGTATCATTAAAATTTCTGTGGTTGTTGATAGGCTTGAGTGATATGATTTTTTCTTTAATAATATCGAAGTAAACATCGAAACAATTTTTATAAAGTTTGCATGAGCATGAAGTACACAAATTTTCATTGATGGATTGATTGACTGATTGACAGAATGATCGATTGATTGATTATAGCTTCCAATTTGTGTTTCAGAGATTTTCGAGTTTACACTCAAAGACACTTCACAAGAGATGTCGAGGTATTGCTTTTGATATCTGTTACCTAACAGTTTTACAATTTTAGCTGGATCTTGTAACTCGAAAAATATTTTCGACAGACCTGTTTTATTTCATTTGCGTGCAATTTACTTAGAGCTAAAACTTAGAGCTACGTTGTACTCAAAATCTATGATTCAAAGTTCTCGCAATTTTAATCAATTTAATTCTGAATGCAATAAATAGAGTGTCTCATATTTTCCATGTGTGATTTTGTTCAGGGTGTGTTTGATTGTTGATTCCAAACTTACCAAATTCTGGAAACAGTAGACTTCGCACGGACGGAAATATATTTCCCAATCAAACACAAAACTCTTGAAACGGTAGGTTTCGGATTCATCACCAGGGTTTGCTACTGAAAGCGAGAATTTCTCAAAAGTCTGCCAAACCCTCTGCCTTTGGAGCAGAAGGTTAAGAAGGCCTACCAAACCTACCGTTTTCAGAATTTCATGGTCAATCAAACACAACTTCCGAGTCTACCAAGTCAATTTTTTCAGAATTGGTACCAATGAAACACAACCTTAATTTCTCTCAATTTTCGATTGCAGTTCAAGCAGATTTATCTATGTGCAGATTGGTTGCTACAAAAATCATCCATGCCCTTATAATAATAATGATAATATACATGTTTATAAAGGGTAAGACCTTAGCAGTACAAAAAAGTACTGCTATCAACAGGGGCCCTTGCTTTTGGGATTTCTGCTGTATTTGTGCTTATTCATGACTGAACGATGATAGCAACACGTTAACCCAGAATGAAAGCTATGATTTGAACATAAACGCCTTTTGTAATAGTTTGATATTTTTGTGTCATTGCAGGGCGGAGAAGGAGCAAGAATCAAAACTCGTGGGCGAGGTAAGAACAACAATTTCTTGCTACGTTCTTGGAAATGACATCTTTTCAATCATCAGTCTTTGAGCTCAGAGGCAGAAAAATACAATTTATATCCATAAATCTTAGTTACAGTATTGATTTGAGTAAGGTATAAGAAGTGTTCCATGAATATTTATAAGTTCGGGATGGAGAAGGATAGGATACACTTCCAACTTTCCACGATAATTTTTAACTGCCAAGACGTAAGTGCCAATGCCACGTTAATGGCAATCATTGATTGATGGGTTTACTAATTGATTGACTGATAAAGTGATAAAGTGATTGATTGATTGATTGATTGATCGATTGATTGATTGATTACTGATTTTGTCGTATATTTCTAGTTATATGACAGGCATGCTGAAGTGATGGCATCTCAAACGGGAATGGAGTTATACCCACTGGTAAATATCTAATTTATATCATTTGTCATCTGTCCAGCTTTTCACCATATCTTTTTTTGATTACTTAAGACATGGCTATTTTGTCACTTCCATAATTCATGGGATTGAAAACAGTTGACTCCTGTTCGTTCAGTCAAATCAACAAGATTTCTCGCAACGATGTAGTTTAAATTTCGTTTATTAAGGTATGAAAACAATATCTCTCTTGAACCATGGGAAATAATGTTGTTGTTGTTGATGTTGTTGATGTTGTTGATATTTAAACTTTCCCGGGGCTAAGCGTTTTTGGTGTTTCCATTACTCCAGTTTTTAAATTTCCCCATCCTGAGCACCATTTTAAAGAATCCCATTTTTAAACTGGAGTAACGGAAACGCAAGGCCAAAACGGGAAAGTTTTTATTTGTTTTTATTTAACCGGAAAAAGTTTAAATCACAGTTGACTCCTGTTCGTTCAGTCAAATCAACAAGATTTCTCGCAACGATGTAGTTTAAATTTCGTTTATTAAGGTATAAAAACAACATTTATTCAATGCATCCTAAATTATTTTTTTTTCATTTCAGCCTGCACCTGATGAATTAATTTACTACGTATTTGGTGAAATTGGTGGGTTTATTTTAGAGTCAGTTCTCCTTGCCTTACGAAAGAATCTTCAGTATTCAATATCATCTTCTTTTGATCTACTTATATTATCCTAATATTCTAAAAATTTCAAATCTCTGATGGTGATTTCATTGAATTCTCAAACCAGGCTTATCAAGGAATTTCTCTTTCGTTGTAGTTTGTGCCAAGAACTTCGACTACGATGATTTGTTCGTGGAATTTTTTATTGATCTACCTCAAAGTAAGTCTTTTTAATCCTCGATGTGTCCTTTAAACTACGTACCTATCTGTTTTTGATGAAAGTAATTTAGATATAAATAATTATTTATCTGTCCCATAAATTACCAACGAAGACAGCAGAACACAGCCTCGCTTTGATACTGTACGCTCAGTTTTTACCATGAATTTTTACAGCAGTTTCTTCTCTTTTTTGTCCTTTAATCAACAACGTCCTGATTTTTTTGTTGCAGACTGGTATTCCATGAAAAAGAATCTAAGCTGGACGACTCAAAAATGCTCTCAAAATGCAGTAAGCATATTTCTAATTCATGGCTTTTGATAAATCAATTTTTTAAGGAATATATAAGAAGTTTTCTAAAGAAAATTGCAGAGTCCAGAAAAAGTCACGGCTCCACGGCTGTGAGCCAGAGGAAGGTTTTGCTTGTTAATGTCATATTTGAGGAAGGTTTGGTAATTCTTATAAGAAACCTTTTTNACCACCACATTTCGTAAAGACTGAACTTGAAGGACAAAGAAAAAGTGATAAATTATTTATTAACACAAAGGCTTTATTGAAATCACGAAAAGGAAGATAATAACTGAAGTCTGTGTGAAAATGTCCACGAATAAAAACAATTGAAAATTGTTTTGCATGATTATTTTTTAGTTGTCGCGAAGCTCACGTGACATCTATTGTGAGACAGGCTTTAGTTTACTTCTTAACTCCCAAGTCATTTCCAAGAGTTTGCCTATTGTTTTTTATGTCAGGATTTAGAACATTTGATCGATGTTTTTCGATCGATTGCTGTTTCAAGACTAATCATTTTCAAGAAATCGCTTACAGTGCGTGAAGTGGGCGGCTGAAAAATCGAGAACAAGTTGCGGAGTATAAATTGGGATTTTGGCTAGAAATTAAACCATCAATCTTCGAAATCGGTCCAGTGTACGATTTATTATGGCCTGTCAAATGCGGATACTTTCTTGGCGCACCTGTTAAATTTCTAATGTGATTCTAAAAATATTGAATTTCGTAACAAGCTAAGGAGCAGTGAAATTTTTACTTACCGTACGTCTTCATCTTTCTGATACAAAATTGTTTTGCTTTGTCTAAAGCTAACTATCTGATCAAAGGCTACATTGATAAGGTTTTTGTTCGTATTTTAGTGTTAATAACATAGTTGTGACTAGATTGACTACATGAGTCTCAGTTTTCCACATTAAATTGAAAGATGGTTTGACCTCAATTTATCTACAGATAGATGCCAATGGCCAAATTGTTATAAAGCCGGATATGAGCAGAGACATTCCTTACAGGATAGAGACTTTGCACGAGGCCAAAGGTAACTAGTTGTTTCAACTTAGCAAGTCTCTGTTGCTTGTGGTATCATTAAAATTTCTGTAGTTGTTGATAGGCTTGAGTGATATGATTTTCTTTAATAATATCGAAGTAAACATCGAAACAATTTTTATAAAGTTTGCATGAGCATGAAGTACACAAATTTTCATTGATGGATTGATTGACTGATTGACAGAATGATCGATTGATTGATTATAGCTTCCAATTTGTGTTTCAGAGATTTTCGAGTTTACACTCAAAGACACTTCACAAGAGATGTCGAGGTATTGCTTTTGATATCTATTGCCTAACAGTATTACAATTCTAGCTGGATCTTGTAACTCGAAAAATATTTTCGACAGACCTGTTTTATTTCATTTGCGTGCAAATTCACTTAGAGCTAAAACTTAGAGCTACGTTGTACTCAAAATCTATGATTCAAAGTTCTTGCAATCTTAGTCAATTTAATTCTGAATGCAATAAATAAATTTTCTCATATTTTCCATGTGTGATTTTGTTCAGGGTGTGTTTGTTTGATTGTTAATTCCAAACCTACCAAATTCTGGAAACAGTAGACTTCGCACGGACGGAAATATATTTCCCAATCAAACACAAAAATCTTGAAACGGTAGGTTTCGGATTCATCACCAGGGTTTGCTAATGAAAGCGAGTATCTCTCAAAAGTCTGCCAAACCTTCTGCCTTTGGAGCAGAAGGTTAAGAAGGCCTACCAAACCTACCGTTTTCAGAATTTCATGGTCAATCAAACACAAATTCCGAGTCTACCAAGTCAATTTTTTCAGAATTGGTACCAATGAAACACAACCTTAATTTCCCTCAATTTTTGATTGCAGTTCAAGCAGATTTATCTATGTGCAGATTGGTTGCTACAAAAATCATCCATGCCCTTATAATAATAATGATAATATACATGTTTATAAAGGGTAAGACCTTATCAGTACAAAAAAGTACTGCTATCAACAGGGGCCCTTGCTTTTGGGATTTCTGCTGTATTTGTGCTTAATCATGACTGAACGATGATAGCAACACATTAACCCAGAATGAAAGCTATGATTTGAACATAAACGCCTTTTGTAAGAATTTGATCATTTTTGTGTCACTGCAGGGCAGAGAAAGAGCAAGAATCAAAACTCGTGGGCGAGGTAAGAACAACAATTTCTTGCTACGTTCTTGGAAATGACATCTTTTCAATCATCAGTCTTTGAGCTCAGAGGCAGAAAAATACAATTTATATCCATAAATCTTAGTTACAGTATTGATTTGAGTAAGGTATAAGAAGTGTTCCGTGAATATTTATAAGTTCAGGATGGAGAAGGATAGGATACACTTCCAACTTTCCACGATAATTTGTAACTGCCAAGACGTAAGTGCCAATGCCACGTTAGTGGCATTCATTGATTGATGGGTTTATTAATTAATTGACTGACTGATAAAGTGATTGATTGATTGATTGATTGATTGATTGATTGATTACTGATTTTGTCGTATATTTCTAGTTATATGACAGGCATGCTGAAGTGATGGCATCTCAAACGGGAATGGAGTTATACCCACTGGTAAATATGTCATTTATATCATTTGTCATCTGTCCAGCTTTTCACCATATCTTTTTTTGATTAGTTAAGACATGGCTATTATTCACTTCCATAATTCATGGGATTAGAAACAATTGAGTCCTGTCCGTTCAGTCAAATCAACAAGATTTCTCGCAACGATGTAGTTTAAAGTTCGTTGAGTAAGGTATAAAAACAACATTTATTCAATGCATCCTAAATTGTTTGTTTTCATTTCAGCCTGCAGTTGATGAATTAATTTACTACGTATTTGGTGAAATTGGTAGGTTTATTTTAGAGTCAGTTCTCCTTGCCTTACGAAAGAATCTTCAGTATTCAATATCATCTTCTTTTGATCTACTTATATCATCCTAATATTCTAAAAATTTCATATCTCTGATGGTGATTTCATTGAATTCTCAAACTAGTCCTATAAAGCAATTTCTCTTTTCGTTTTAGTTTGTGCCAAGAACTTCGACTACGATGATTTGTTCGTGGAATTTTTTATTGATCTACCTCAAAGTAAGTCTTTTTAATCCTCAATGTGTCCTTTAAACTACGTGCCTATGAGCTATCTGTTTTCGGTGAAAGTAACTTAGATATAAATAATTATTTATCTGTCCCATAAATTATCAACGAAGACAATAGAACATAGCCTCGCTTTGATCCTGTTCACTCAGTTTTTACCATGAATTTTTACAGCAGTTTCTTCTCTTTTTTGTCCTTTAATCAACAACGTCCTGATTTTTTTGTTGCAGACTGGTATTCCATGAAAAAGAATCTAAGCTGGACGACTCAAAAATGCTCTCAAAATGCAGTAAGCATATTTCTAATTCATGGCTTTTGATAAATCAATTTTTTAAGGAATATATAAGAAGTTTTCTAAAGAAAATTGCAGAGTCCAGAAAAAGTCACGGCTCCACGGCTGTGAGCCAGAGGAAGGTTTTGCTTGTTAATGTCATATTTGAGGAAGGTTTGGTAATTCTTATAAGAAACCTTTTTGCGTTATCTTGGCAACAGCAACTGTGTTTATAAATTTTAGGGTTATAAACAACGCGAGGAGTTTGCAAAACCTTGTTATTTTGAGTTGATAATATGAGGAAGGTTTAACTACGAAATTTGCATCCGTAGGAAGGTTTGACTTTTTTCTGGACTCTGGAAAATTAGCTGCTTAGGAAGAAGCCTATTTCAAGAATCATATTTATTAGCAAGAAGCAAGAAGCATATTTGTATTTTGACATTTTNTATTGATCTACCTCAAAGTAAGTCTTTTTAATCCTCAATGTGTCCTTTAAACTACGTGCCTATGAGCTATCTGTTTTCGGTGAAAGTAACTTAGATATAAATAATTATTTATCTGTCCCATAAATTATCAACGAAGACAATAGAACATAGCCTCGCTTTGATCCTGTTCACTCAGTTTTTACCATGAATTTTTACAGCAGTTTCTTCTCTTTTTTGTCCTTTAATCAACAACGTCCTGATTTTTTTGTTGCAGACTGGTATTCCATGAAAAAGAATCTAAGCTGGACGACTCAAAAATGCTCTCAAAATGCAGTAAGCATATTTCTAATTCATGGCTTTTGATAAATCAATTTTTTAAGGAATATATAAGAAGTTTTCTAAAGAAAATTGCAGAGTCCAGAAAAAGTCACGGCTCCACGGCTGTGAGCCAGAGGAAGGTTTTGCTTGTTAATGTCATATTTGAGGAAGGTTTGGTAATTCTTATAAGAAACCTTTTTGCGTTATCTTGGCAACAGCAACTGTGTTTATAAATTTTAGGGTTATAAACAACGCGAGGAGTTTGCAAAACCTTGTTATTTTGAGTTGATAATATGAGGAAGGTTTAACTACGAAATTTGCATCCGTAGGAAGGTTTGACTTTTTTCTGGACTCTGGAAAATTAGCTGCTTAGGAAGAAGCCTATTTCAAGAATCATATTTATTAGCAAGAAGCAAGAAGCATATTTGTATTTTGACATTTTTTAAATTATTTATGCTTTCTACATTCACTTTTGCTGGTATTCAGCAACTTAAACAATATTAACCTCGCCTTTATTTCAGAGAGATATCATACACTTTTCGTATCCATTCGAACTACAATTGGTTTATAAAAGTCCAGAGGATGGATCAGGTTTGTACCACTTGATTTGTAAATTAATTTATCCTTTTGCATATTTATTTGTGATTAATTAACTAATTAATCCTGTATCTGTTAAAATGTTGAATCATTAATTAATTGAAAGATCGGTACATACCGGGTGAGTCAGAAAAAACAATCCCCGTTAGAAAGGACACTGCTCCCTGGATATCGAGGCAATAATATTGGTAATTATATTGTTTAATAGTGGACATGTTCAAATAAATTCTAAATTTTACCTGACTGAAATCGGCCTCTGCGTTCTGAAATTATGAGGGATTTTCCAAAGAAAGCCCCTCCAAGAAACCTTCAAAAACGGCATAAAATCACGACCAAATTTCCGCCATATTTCTGCCTTACAACAATGACTTCTTACATGCTTTCGCACGTCTTTTCCCTTTGGGAGGATTAAAGTGCCATCCCTGGGAACATAACAGCATTATTCTCGGAGATTTATCCTCCCAAGAGGATAACACTTGCTAAAGCATGTGCAAGTATGCAAGTCATTGCTGCAAGGCAGAAATATTTGCAAAATTTGCTCGTGATTTTAGGCCTGTTTTGAAGGTTTCTTGAAGGAACTTTCTCCAGAAAATCGCTCATACTTTCAGAACGGAGTAGCCGATTTCGGTCAGGTAAATTCTAAATTATATTTGAACATGTCAACCATTAAATAATGTATTCGTCAACATTATTGTTTTGATGTCCAGGGAGCAGTGACCTTTCCAACGGGGATTGTTTTTTCTGACTCACCCGGTAGTTTTATTGATACGTCGATTTATTCGTGAAAAAGCTCATCTACTATACTGTTTTAATCTCATTTACTTACAGAAATTACTAACAATTTCTCTTGATTCTTTCTTTTTTCTTTGTACCCTTTCATTCATAGTTCATTTATTCTTAACCAATCTCTTCGTTTACATTCGTCTATATTCGACTTGCTGTTTAGTGCCTTAAAAGATCCTGTGCACCCCATGATCCTTTGCACCCCATGATCCTTTGCACGTGTGCGAACCACCAAAACATCATATTGGCTGTAAGCAACATTATTCTGAATAAACAATAATGGGACCATAAATAGGGACAGGAAACAAAGCTTCCCTGATCCTTCAACTATTTTCAACAATATCTCTTGTTTAATTCAAAAGTGATGGCATGACGTTCATTTGAAGATGGAAAAGATAATACAGTCTCAGGATTGCTAGGCCAAAATCATTTTCATGCAGTACGAAAATCACTGTAAGACTGCAAAGGATCATGGGGAACACAAGGTCTTTAATGAGGCTTTTTTATTTCATCAAAGTCCTTCATTAATGCATGATTCGAAACCGTTGCTTCTTTTATTGGGCATGGTAAAATTACCAATCTTAATGATTTTCTCATCTTCTTTCCATAAACAGAACCATTTGTCCCATGGCCTACACTTTTCTTCGAAGTTGCTTCGACTGATTCTTGGCAAAGATACAGAAAAGAAGGTTATGGTTTTCTTAATTTACCAAATACTGCAGGTGAGGATGGAAGTTTTCAGGAAAAATAATTTTTTTTTAGCAGATTTCTTTATTTATTTGTTTATTTTGTTTTGTGTTTAGCGAATATATTAAGAGGGAAACTCTGTTGGAAAGAGTTCTGTCGATAACTTAAAAAGAATTTCGCCGAAAACATTGCACAATCGGGTAAACAAATTTCGTTCTCGCTTCTACTTTTGCGTATAACCTTATCTCAAAAGTATTTATGCTTTGTTCTACCATTTTACTTCAACCTCGTCCCCAGAATGAGTTCGCTGCTCTACCTCTAATGTTGTTCAGTAAGCTCTATAATTAGCGTATGACGCAAGAACGTCATAGGAATGAAGTTTTATTCAAGTATTCAATTCAATGGATATGTGTGCTTCAAAGAATGTATCCACCTGTGACAGGCAATGATAAATTATACACTGCACTGCGCCGATTTTGAAGACAATTTCATCTTTAATTAAGGTCTTTAATTATACCTATTGATTTTTTCTCTCTAGTTTACTCAGCCGGGTACGTTTTGGATTTTAAAAGCGAGCTTACTAAAAGTTTTCGTCCGGCCTTTTAGCTTGTAAAAGAACATTACCTACACTTCCCCTCCTACTTGAAAGAAAATTCTCTATAGCTAATTATTCCTGAATGATTATATTCATATTTAATATATCACATAACTTAACATAACTTATCCAACAAATCATTTGCCATCTATTCCCTATTCCACTTTTATATTGTCTCATTTTTTTCGCTTTGCAATGAACAAGTATTTTGAATATTGGATAAGAATTAAATAAAAACATGATTGATTTTGCATCTTGCTTTTTCTCACATGAATATTAAATTTTTTCCATGAATTTCAAATTTATCAAACGTGTCTCATTCAAATTTTGCTTTTGTGGATTACGTCCTCAGCTAATGCCTAGCAACAGACCAAGTTTGTTTGTATTTTGCTCCGTTATTGTTTGATCGCAATTTAGGTGTATGAATTTTGAGAAATACGGGGTGATGTGTATCTACCGGGTGTCCCATAAAAGTACTCTGGTTTAAAAATCATCAAAACTCGATTATAGAACCTATGATGAAATTTTCTTTTGATTTGTTTTGTCAATGACACAAAAATATTCAAAGATGTTGGTTTTCGATACTTGAGGGTTAGAATATTACACGTTGAAAAACCTTATTTTGAGCTATATTTTTTAATCAACATAGTCAATCTTGTCTTAGAGCCAAAGTTTTCAGATTCTTTATTATCCTTAAAGTCTCTATTGATAGTGTGCGTTTCTTTCTGTCATTTGTGGCTTGGTTAAAAGCTTAATTTGCACAATGAAAATGATCTGGTAATCTTCAGTGATTTTTTGCAATATGATTCAAAACCAGGCTGCCCTAAGAAGAGCTAAAATTGCTAATTTTCAAACCGATTACAAGATCAGCTATACCTGGGAAAATAATTTGGTACTTGATCAACTTGCCAAATTATAAATTTGAAAATCAGCCTTGTAATCAAATGTTGGTGATTTTTTAAACAGTGGTACTTTTCTTAGGTCACCCGGTATGTATATCTTGATTGAGAGCTTCTTGTGTTGTCTGTAAGATAAAGTTTTAATGTCAGCTTTCCAATTAAAATGGCGGATACTTTGCTAAATATTGGAGGGACGAAGCTATTGTTTCAGTTGAATAGCATTATTACTCCTATCATTGTTTTAAAACACGAGCCCATTGTTTTAAAACAAGAGCCCATTGTTGTCCTTAAAAATGAGGGCAGCTGCACTCCCTCGCCCCGTAGAATGTAGGGGCTGAGACTCTGGAGTTTCCAATAAAGAGCTCGCGTAGTAGCTGTGAATGTACTACCGTTACAACGCTTCATTTTTTTGTCTCAATATAAGAGGCATAAAACCAAGGATACGGGGGTCAGGATATGGATTCATATTATGATAGATTCCTTCTTTCGCCTGCTGGGTCAATTTTATTGCCAGCTTTGCCGAAAACTTCGAGATTTAGGTTCTGAAACCGTCTTTATCGCAATCGGCAGTAGGCGTGGATGTGTTATAGTCGTATCTCGTAAAAGGCTGGCGAAACGGCGTAAATACGAAATGGTTACGGTTCTCAAGTGCATAGTGGGCGTCAATGATCTAGCTTAGCATAGCAAGTGTTCTTTCGCCAGTTACTGTAAATATTTAGTCAATTTTCAATAAAATCTCAGTGCTCGTACGCCCTTCTCAACCCACCCACCAGTAGCTCCTGATAAGAAACATGTTCTTCTATAGGTTGTCACATGCTGGAAATTCCAACCTGGAGGCCCTATGGTAATGGTGCTTCACAACAAATGCGCAGATTTTTCACCGGTGGTGCTCCTGAACTTGAAGATAATTTGTTCGTTAAATTTCCGACTGAATCAGAGGTAACACTTTAATATTTTCTTTAAATTTTAATCATTTGTTTTTAATTGCAATATAATAAATGCCGCCATTTTGAAAATAATCAAGATATCAAGAAATTTCCACCACAGATTTACAGCAAATTATCCTAAATTCCTTCCAACTCATTTAATTCAAATAAAAGTATAATAGAATTTTACACCCACCTTTTTAAAGATTTGAGCCCTATGCTTTCTTTCACTTGTTAATTTTTTTTTATGCTAAAACAGTCACATGTCACATAATGTGATCAACTGTTTGTAGTCCTTTTTCAAATTTCTGCTGACGTCTCAGCATGTTCGATATGCCTTTTACCTATTAGCATCATCTGTTGGTTACTTTTCAGGGCAGTCACTTGAGCAAATTTGGTTTTAAAACCGTTTCAACTGGCCTTCTTACGATACGTCTACACAGCATACTTCAATATAAGTGAGTATCGACAACTGTACATTGATAAATAGATAATTAAATTTCATACCGGGTGTATCAATAAAAACAATCCCCGTTTAAAAAACCACTGCTCCCTGAATATCACGGCAATAATATTTGCAAATATATTATTTAATAGTGGACACGTTCAAATACATTTTAAAATTTACATGACTGAAATCGGCCACATTGTTCTGAAACTTTGACGGATTTTCTCGAGAGATCCCTTTCAAGAAACCTTCAAAACAAGTCTAAAATCACGATCAAATATTCGTGTTATGCTCTTGGAAGGATGAAATCGCCCGGAATAAGTTTATTACGCTCCTTTGGACGGCACTTTCGTCCTCCCAAAGGGATAACACGTGCTAAAGCATGTACAAGTCATTGCTGTAAAGCAGAAATATTTGGGAAATTTGATCCTGATCTTAAGCCGTTTTTG
>REGM01000003.1:3366387-3426387 GCA_004194415.1 Aurelia aurita
ACTGATAAGGCCCTCAACTTACGCTCATCTCATTGAATTGAACTGCTGTTGTTGTTGTCGCTGCAGTGAGCGTTATCAGTTCAGTCAAAGAGCGAAACTACGACATGTATTGAGTCTAGTTCAAGCTCTTGTCTGCTTCTTGAATCCTCGTTTGCATGCAAATATGATCAAAAGGCCTCATTCCTATTCTGATCTAGAAATCGTGTCGGTGTTAGAAATTAGTATCCGATTCTTTATAGTGGACTGGACAGAGAGTTTTGAAAATTTCCAAAAACGATGCACAGATTTTTCCTGCCGTTTGCACTAAAAAATCTGCCATTTAGTTGCATGATCATGAACACTGCCTTGCTAGTTGCTAAGTTCTATCTTTCATTTCTCGATTTCACTAAATTCTGTATATAAGTGAAAACATATGGTTATGAGATCTTATTATGAAGCATTTATGGTGACGTGCTAGGCCTATTCGGTTGCTTTCTTGGCCAGATTATCCCAGGTCTGCTTTTCAACAAGAACTATAATGAGAACAACTTGCAGCGGGCAGCTTGCCACAAGAATTGAAAATGCCGGGCCTAGCGATTTGACTGATTTGGTATAGGCTTAAATCGATGAGAGCCATTTCTTTGCGGTTACGAGCTCTGCGAAATCCAATAATTTAGACAACTAAGCTTGTAGCCTCGATATCGCTTAATAATCTGATGGATTACGGGTCTTTTCTAATTGCACAGTTCTCACCACCGTCTAGAAAATCTTTAGGCCCTCTATGCATGCCTCTAGATTTTGCTTTGCAAAAACTGCCTACAGTTTTCAGCTTGCCCATTTCATGGGTGAGGCAGCAAAAACTAAGAGATGTTGGTAAATCTTCAAGATTTGGTTTAGCCAATGATCTTCAAAATTTCCTTTCCACTTGAAATAAGACATGATCATTTTCCTGGCACGGGATATGCTCGTGTCGTTTGTCTCTCCTTTTTAGGGGGTCATCCAGCTTAGCTTGCTGCCGACTTTTTACTGTAAAAAAAATTGTAAAAATTTTATTGAATCTTTTTTATTTTCAAGCTTCCCCAGAAGCAGATTCCAATTAAAAAATCGCGAAACTAAATCAAAACTGGTGCATTAGGTACTCATGACATGACCAGTTCCTATCAAAATATTTGTTCTCGTTGTTGGCCCACCAGATGATCAGCAAAAGAACAATAAAGAAGTCAGTTTCTTTCTGTTTGCATGCTGCATTAGGCACTTATGATAAGAAAATTATCTACCTGTGTGTTTGTGGACGTTTTTGGTTCATCAGATCATCTGCAAAGGACAATAATAAGTCTCAATGTTTTTGTTCCCATGCAGTTTTAGGTAGTTGTATATTTACCTGCTTGTACATGTCTTTGCTTGTTCATTATCAAATCAAAAATTTGCCAAATACGACTTCTTCAACTTGACAGTGAACATACCGGTTTCATTTCGTTTCGTTTCGTTTCGTTTCGTTTCGTTTCGTTTCGTTGTGTCGTTGATAACCTTCATCTGATGGTGATTCATCATATTACAAGTTTAATGTAGACAAACAAGGTATCTATGTTCAAGTTAACTATCGAGTAATGTTTTAAAAATGATTTCGGATTGATCCATGCTAAATTCTAATCGTTAGGGTTGACCAAATCTGTATTTTGGGACACCCGGTATAATAAAGTCCGAAAATCTACAGGGACTTTTTAGTACCAGGTCCTGGTGAATCAGAAACAAATGTCGATGTTTCAAAAATCAGCCAAATTTGATTTTGCTGTCTAATCTTTAAAATTTCTCTTGTTTAGTTATGCCAAAGAACAATTTTTTTAAGCAGTAATAATAATTGTGGTCCTGCTGGCAGAAGAATTTGAAAAGATACCGGGTGTCCCATAAAAAAGTACCCCCGTTTAAAAAATCACCAAAACTCGATTATTAAACCTATCATAAAATTTTCTTTATGATCTCTTTTGTCGGTGATCCAAATATATTTAGAGATGATAAAATGTTGTTCTCATTACTTAAAGGGGATAAAATTACAGGTTGAAAAATCTTATTCTGAGCTATACTCTTTAAACAAAATCGTAAATCTTGCCTAAGAGCCATTATTTTGAGATTATTCGTTATCCTTCAAGTCTACAATGATAGTTTGCGTTTCTCTCTGACATTGGTGACCAAACTAGAAGCTTAATATGTGAAAAGAAATTAATCTGGTAATCATCAGTGCTTTTTGCAGTATGCTTTAAAACCAGGCAGCCCTAAAAAGAGCTAAATGTGTGCTAATTTTAAAACCAATCACAAGATCAGCTTTACCTGGAAAAATAATTTGGTCTTTGATCTACTTGCCAAAAACAGAAATTTAAAGATCGGCGATGTTATCAAATGTTGGTGATTTTTCAAACAGGAGTACTTTTTTTGGGACATCCGGTAGCTTGTGAAATCTTATTTTGTTCCATAACTTTCAGTAAAAACACTGTGAAAACTCTGTAACCAGTTTGTAAAGTTCGAAGCTTCTCTATCTCACTAATGCTATATCCTTACTCAAAAGTAGTTTATTTTTTATTTTTTCGCAGCTCTATGAATAAATATTGAAAAATTACTGTTTTTTATATTCTTGAAAATTTTCACATATATATTTTTCAGATTTTGATACAAACACTTCTTTTGGTTCCAATATTAGATGCAAGGGCAAACATAGACTTACCACAATCGACGTAGTTTCGCTCCTCCAGTTAAAAACAACGCAGAAACAGGGGACTGAGGTAATAAGTCTAGGACAAGATTCAGCTTCAGCCTAAATGTTTTCTTTAGAGAGTAGCGCCTCGTTCTCAAAGATGCATGCAAGGAAGGTCTTGGCGAAAGGTGTTATTTGCAAAACAATTTGTTTTACTGAAATTAGGAAGGATTTTGGGAGATTTTGACAGGATGTCAGATAGGCAAAAGCTTAGGTTTATGAACGATGTTCTTCCCAATTTACTCAATCAATTTTTGTCGTGTTGATTTTGCAGGTACCACCTACTAAGTTGGGCAAATAGTTATTATAGCAGCTCATTAAAAACTAAGTAATTTAAACATGGTTAGATAAAATGGTTCGATAAAACTAAAATAAAGAGCTTCAACGCAGATCTATATGAAATATGTACGATGAATAAAAAATGCCGCACAATACAGAGGATCCTGAAGGGCGGTTCTCAATCCTATTTTCCCAGCCATATTTTGTGGGAAATCCCAGTCATGTTTTCGTAGGCATACACTCAGTTATCAAATCGCATTCTCAGTGTACTAGTTTTTTCCGTTCGCATTCGTATTAGCAAGATAAAATAAGAGAATTAATAATAGGAGAAGATTTAGCATGAAATGTTCTCCATTGCTCAGGGAACACGATGATGTCATTGGATTCCCAAACGAGGCAGAAAAACAAGGGGAAATAGCCGCTGCAAAAGTGAGTAAACCGGGTCAGAAAAGTTAGACTATCTTAGTTCTCTTATTTTATCTTGGTATTATCAAATCCCAGTCAAAGCACAAAGATCCCATTCCCACAGTGTCATTTTAGGCCAATCTCAGATCCTTTTTTACCCATTCAGGACCTTCAGTTTAGGCTTCCCGCCAAATTTGTTCGACCTTCCCTTGTATTCTCTCCAATCAACCATTTACTACTCCATCAAATATGTTCGCTCACACAAGGACTCACAACCAAACAGATTCTAAACAGGGACAAAAATCTGACGTCGCTGCACTGTCAACTTTGATCTAATCAGCCAACCAATCCAACGCTAAGAAAAGCATGTGGTCTGACCTTATTAAGAAAGTAATGATCTGATTGGCTCCGCGTCGATCGGTGCGGATATGGCCTAAGTAGTCCCTGTTTTGAAGCTACATTTTCATGAGTCTCAGTTTGGAACCAAAACCATTCAATTCAATGCGGAAACTCAGGCTCATATAGTCAGTTTTGGTGTTGGCAGGTGAGATATTACAGTTTATATACTCCGAGATCCAATTTGACTCAAAAACAGTTGCTTGGCAACATCCTGCGAATCGAAACTGAAACTTGGGCAAGGTTGTGGGTTTCAAGTTGTTTGACCACACCCAAGTTGATATCATGTTTTGCCGATCCTAAGACTTTTATGAGTCAGATAGCAAAATCTTTCAAAACTGCGATAATTCCACGTCTGATAAAACAATATATTTGAACCAGAGTTTAGGTAAATAAAATGCGGAATAAGCGAGTTTCCTGAAAGGTACTGGGGAAAATGATTTAACTTTAAGAGTTGTTACAGAAGGGCAACCTTAAAAAATGGTATAGAAATGAATCAAAATATGCATTAAAATAATTATAGTTGAAAGGAATGGCAGCATTAGGAAACGCTGAAGAGATAGGTACGAAGCAATTAAAAAGACCAGAGCGGGATTCAAACTTGTTACCAATGAATATGCACGCCCATGAGCGGGATCCATGACTAGATCACTAGATAGCGAAGTTTTGCAGAGCATGGAGACTGAAAAGAATGCAAGACTGATGCGCCATTTTGTTTATCCCTCGACGACGGGCAATACGGGAAAATATTGCCAGCTCCTCGACCAATCGAATTCTTTATCGCGTTCTCTGCGCTGGCAATGGGGTGATAATAATTATACCAGTCAGTGGCGGAGCCAAGGGGGGGGAATGAATGGGGGGGGTCGGACCCCCCCCCCCACTTTTCCAAAAGATGAATCCTAAGATTCGCACAAAAATGCAATAAAATCGTTCTCTCAGGAGGGGTAAGGGCGTTGCCTGCATTTTCCGAGAGTTTGAAGGGCGTGGTCACGGAAAATTTTCCTGGTTTTCAAGTGCTTGCTCCGCCGCTGATACCAGTATTTAGCTTGATTTGAAGTAAATGAACTGCATTATAATCCAAACAAAGCACAAAAGAACCACCCGCGTTACTCTTGTTTTCATCGATCGAGAACAGCAAATGCAATAGGTTATATTTAGATTGACGTAGTCCCCCTTGCAAAGCTGCTTTTAACTCCGTTGATTTACTTTAAACACAAGGTGGTCTTCAACGCATTTGATAAGAAAGTGCAAAATATTTACGATATGATCAGATACTATAACGGGTTGTCGTTCAGCCTTTCGGTGAGGATGGCTGAACAGAAACGCATTTTCAAAAGCACCGAAACTAATAAAACAAATAACACAACCGGTTTTACGCCTATGCTGTGAAAACCCGCACACGTATTTTTTTTTATAAGAATTAGCCAATACTGAGAGTTTCTTAAGATTATCAGATTTTGAGTACTCAGAGTTTCTTACGAGTTCCATAGCAATCTTCATGTTTACTTCCGGTGCCCTCGTGAATAATTTAAAACGAAGCTTTTTTTAACCCTTTCCAATGTTTGGACATTACTCAAGCACCTTCTGAGTAATATGATACAGGAAACAAGTAAAAATAAATTAAAAACGTGCCAAGGATTTCCTTGACTAGAATAAATAGTTTCATAATAAATTTTCCCAGTACTGGAGTTTCTTAATTTTTAGCGATCTGAGAGTTGAGTTTCTTATAAGCAGTTTCTTATAACAAATACGTGTATAGGCAATAGCCTCCCCTAGAAGCGACCAGCAGTTAGGTCGATTCGAAGTTGAGAAATGTTTTCAATTTTCGTTCTGAGTTGCAAAGTGGTTTTAAACAGAAAGTTTATTACCGACTTAAATAATAAAAAGTATATCATTTGTTTATGATTTGGTTCTTTCTTTTAATTCTCTGGGTTCAATAAGCCATATCAGTGGTCCTCGATGAATTATGGTAAATAATTGGGCGAAAAATTAAGAAACCCTATTCCAAAGCCCAGAGCCAAGTTTCTTTTAAAAATAAATGTTGTTCACACTTTATCCTACTAATATATGAAGAGGTGGCGTGAAACTGTTTCTACCATTTCTCTGCTATGACAATTGATGTCTTGCCCATTTAAATTAACAGTTTGCTGCCATACAGTTATAATGTAGTGCGATATAGCAATATGATGATGATGATGAGTTTGGATTTCCATTAGAACGACCGAAGAAATTTCAGCCTGCAGATTCTTGTATTGGGATTATTACTGTATCACTCCCTAGGAATCTCATAATTTGCAAATGAAGTCCTGTTGTCTTTGCGAGAAATCATGGAAATTCTCTAGGCATCATTTTCTCTTAGGTTTTGGTACGTTTTGGAGAGAATAATTGATGCATCCTTCGATTGTGATCCCTCCCTTTCCTTGGTGTAAAGGTGCTGAATTATGGCCTAATTTTTAAGTTTGCATTCCTTTAACATTTTCAGGAAACTTGGGGAAAATGTGCCTGCTGTTGGTGCCTAAATCTTTCAGTTGAGATCAGAGTCCAGAAAAAGTCATGGCTCCACGGCTGCGAGCCGGAGGAAGGTTTTGCTTGTTAATGTTATATTTGAGGAAGGTTTAATAATTTTTATAAGAAACCTAGGAGTTCGAAAATCTGGTTATCTTGACTTGTTAAACGATGAAGGTCTTAACCAACGACATTGGTATCCGGAGGAAGGTAGCCTGTGTTCCTGTGTTCCAAGGTTAGACCTTTTCCTGGTCTCTGGATCAAACCGAGGCTATAGTTTCCATAGTAACACCATTTGTAAGGCTAGGCCAGAAAAATAAGAAATTCGATCCCAAAGTAAAGACAGATTAACTGTGTGTGCAAGATAGCATAAAGCTGTTTCTTTTCTTGTTTGATTGTTAAGTTGGTTTCGTCTATCAGTTATGATGTATTGTCTATGATGTGGTATCAATGTTTTAGGCCCTTATCCGGAAGTATGATTGTATTAAAAAAATAGGGGTCCTTTTTAACCAGTATTCGTAGCGAATCCATTTCTTTTGTGGCCTATTTGTTGCCGTCATTTTCATGGACCATGAAAATGGCAACTGCAAAGAGTTGCCACGCGCCAAGCATTCCTGTGTTTTGAGTTACTGTATCACTTTCCACTTGACAATTTTTGCTGACTCATTGAAAGTCGAGTGACTGCATCTTTCTCTCTCCAATCTCACAGTGTCAATGACCGAGTGCTCCTCCGTGATTTTTTATAAATCTGACTTACATGTCATTTTCAGAATTTGAAACACGTAAAAACTTTCAATTCCTTCTGTACCCTTGTTCTACAAGGCAAGTTTGTTGTTGTTTGACATGTTGATCCGTTGACCTCTCTTTCGACTGAAATGGATAACCGTTTGTCTGCTAAGTCGAAGTTTAGTATGAATCCTTTATAGCTTACATTTGGGGCTTTGTTTTGCTTAGTGAAGTTTAGTCTATTTATGCCCTTTCAAATTCCTTTTTTACCGATCTTGTTTTTGTTAGCCTTTTCTACGAATTCTTACAACTATTTTAAGTATCTCATTGTGCGTCTTTCCCGTATTCATAACAGAAACTGTTTATAAAAACAAGGCTTAAAGTGATAACTGGCCGTTTTAACCATTGTGTTTTTGTTAGAATATAATCATTGTTATTCAAATCAAATTTATTGGCTTAGAAACAAAGGATTCGATTGTTTTGATTGTTCGTCGAACCACATTTACCAAAACCTGTCTGGTTTTATTGTATCCGCAAGACAGTTATTGTTTTTCAATGTAAACCTATTGGTTAGACAAAGATAAACCTTTATGGATTGTTCTCGGTTCAAATCACATTGTTATTCGAAACCTTTCTTTATAATCTATTGTCTACCTGCGGTCATTCTTGTCTAATACAAGCCATCTTTTGTCTAATTCAGAGAATTCTGCTAGTAGCCTATCAGGGTTGGCTTATTGTCTAAGCACTTATGGTTTCAGCGGCTCCTACTGAAATATGAAACACGGAACGAAATGGAAAACGGAATGAGGAACGAAGAAGAACGATGGAACAAAATGACTTTGCTGCAATGCAAAATGACTTTCCAGTTATTCGAAAATATTGACATTTTGGATAGCCGGATAACTATACGATCATTTGCAGGCATTCAAAAAAGTTAAACTCCATAATTATATGATATTTCAGAATCACTATTTGCATCAAGGCATTAAAAAAAAATGGAATTTCAAACCCACTATTTCAAAGCTGTTTCGCATTTCAGAAAATCGTTTCTCATTTCAAGACAAATGACGGAGTTATTAGATTATTTGTGTAAGGGGTATGGGCAATCTACATATAGTATTCGATGTTCTCCATACATGATCAAACAATAGGACAATAAACGGCGCGTGTCTCTCTTGTCAGGAATTTGGTTCTGGTTCTCCGTGACAATAACTCTCGTAGTAGGTAATAAGCACAAAACTCACGCAGTGTATGTAGACACAGCTCTTGATCGTAATTAAACGTAGAAACTTCCCTTCAGCTAACAGGGCAAGTTATACTCACAGATAGTTATCGATTTCTAGTCTCAAATCTCAACTCTTCAAGTCTTCACTGAGTCTTAACTCTTAGCTCGCCACTCCCTAACCGGGTTACAATTTGGCTATATATACGTTTTTACTGTTCTAGAATTATGTCATGATTACTAAGCTTAATGTCATCTACAGTCGGCAGTAAATAATTTATAAATTAAGTATCACTAAATTTTTTTAGCTCTAATACGAATGTTCCAGTTCCTGCTAAAATGTTCTGCATACTCTGATTGAGGTTAACTTGTTGTATGCGTTGCTAAACGGAATATTCTAGCTGCAAACAGGCCTAAATTTAGGTACAAGTTACACACATGTAAGTAATCTAATTAAGCATGGCGTGGACGTAAAAAGCGAACAATAACAAGATAAAGTAAAAATAAAGCAATTACGTAACCGACTGTTCTGGAATGTTCCTTAAACAACAATATCTACGACACTCTTTTGTTCNGGGGGCAACTGCCCCCCCTTCACGATGAAAACTCAGCTTAGCGCCCCCCTTTTGGCGAGAAATGCGCCCCTCATCATGACCCTACCGCACTCTTTTTTAACTGTTTTGATTAGAATATGGGGTGAAACATATAACTCAAGGCATTATTTAGAAGAAAAACCAAAGAATCTTCTTAACCTGAAGTCTAAAAAATTTCGCGCGCCTTCGGCGCGCTTTCGTTCTATTATATTTTTCGCGCCCTCTCTGCAGGTTGCCCCCCCCTTCAACTTCGGTCTGGATCCGCCCCTGTTGCTAAACGGAATATTCTAGCTGCAAACAGGCCTAAATTTAGGTACAAGTTACACACATGTAAGTAATCTAATTAAGCATGGCGTGGACGTAAAAAGCGAACAATAACAAGATAAAGTAAAAATAAAGCAATTACGTAATCGAATGTTCTGGAATGTTCCTTAAACAACAATATCTACGACACTCTTTTGTTCTAATTTAAACTAGATTGCTATATGTCCATCATCACAGAAATTCGTTCCTTATTTTAGAAATTCGTTCCATGTTTCAAAACAGATCTTTGGTTTCAATAATTGGTTCTGTTCCGTTTTATTCCCTTCTGTTTCGTTCCTCATTCCATTTCTTATTCCGCGCTTCATAAGAAGCCGTCTGAGCTGCAGTGAAGCACAGGGTGTCCAGTGTGAATTTACTATTGTGATTATCAGAGCAGAAAATCCACGTGTCCTCAGTTGACAGTCTGCACTACGCGGTTATCTGCCAGACTATGTTAATGTATTCTGGTAGGGTAGGCAGCACTGTAGCTTAGGAGTAGGACACTTAGGCCGGCCCACAGCCCGGGTTCGCTTTAGCACAAGATGAAGGACATTGCCGAAAAAGAGGATCTTATGTGCTCCACGGATAGTGATGATATGGACCAAGAGAAAGCTGAGAATCGTTCTGGGTAGATTATTAAAATTTTATGTTTTATTTCCATGATTATAAGGAAGATTTCGCCGCGCACTGTGTTGTTAAGTTTACATGTCTGGAATATGTCTGAGAGCGTAAAGTCGCGATCCGATCGTGTAACCGTCCCGTTCTTGGATGATCAGAAATTTTGTTAGAAATAACTTTCTCATTATTAATAGATATGTTATATTAACTATAGATTTTCGCTTCTTTCACAGGAAAATGTTTATCGGTGGGCTGCACAGTCAGACAGACACAGGTATATATCTTCTCTCTTGCCTATAAATGTATACAGGTCTGAATTTTCTTCCGCCTCTTCTCGCCTGCATAGTTACAGATCTTTATTCGGATAGCAAATCGACTTGCCATGTTATTTCGACCAACCAACCGGCAAATTTAATCTTAATGATCTTCCACAGATAAATTCAACTATCTTGCTTGACGTTATCCTGAAAATTCATCTGCAAAATTGTGAGGCTTAAACGACAGATTTTGGTGGCATTAAGGAAACCAAATAAATTTAGTCCTTTCCAGGATTAGTTTATTTCGAAAGACATGTGGCTGTTTATTCAAATTTCAAATCATCGTTATTGCAATCTGATCTTCAAGGATTTATTTTCATAAAAATACACGTATAATTGTTTGAGATGTTAGCAATATACCCGCAAATGTAAGGATTTATTCATCCTGTCTTCTCTCAGTCGGTATTTTGACTTAAGTAAATCNCGGCAAATTTAATCTTAATGATCTTCCACAGATAAATTCAACTATCTTGCTTGACGTTATCCTGAAAATTCATCTGCAAAATTGTGAGGCTTAAACGACAGATTTTGGTGGCATTAAGGAAACCAAATAAATTTAGTCCTTTCCAGGATTAGTTTATTTCGAAAGACATGTGGCTGTTTATTCAAATTTCAAATCATCGTTATTGCAATCTGATCTTCAAGGATTTATTTTCATAAAAATACACGTATAATTGTTTGAGATGTTAGCAATATACCCGCAAATGTAAGGAGTTATTCAGTCGGTATTTTGACTTAAGTAAATCGTACGTTTATTCGAGGTCAAATTTGAAATCTGAGATGAATTTAGTAATGATAAAACATCAAATAAGCTGGGAAACATTGTATTTATATGAAACAGGGGATTTTCTGTTGCATTTTTAGACAGCCTCGAGAACTACTTCAAACAATATGGCGAGATAAAGGAATGTGTCATAATGCGGGACCCATGCACAAAGCGTTCCAGGTAGGTCTAACATCTTTAGGATTTCGCAACATTAACGTGGTTGCAGCTTGTAAGGGATGATTACTTTGCAAGATGTTTTGGGGAGACGGGGGGAGACGATAAATGAAACATAACTAAAAGCTAGCTAAGACGAGGAAAGAGGAAGCCAGCCAGCCAGCCCGCCATTAGGCTGATGCAAGCAAGCAGAGGAGCGCCTCTCTTGGAAACCGAATCAATGTCAAACTTTGTAATCCGAGTCCATTCACAAATTCTCAGACATTGTGAAATGTTCCTACACAAGGTCAACTGAAAAAGCAAAGGCTCTTTCTGCTCATTTCGTTTCTGTCGTCCTAAACTGCCTATACGAGACCTGTTCCAACTCCAAACTTAATCCACTCAAGTGAACCCAAGTCGTCGGTTTGTTCAACAAAATGGCCCCTTTGTCTTTGGCCAGGCAAAAATATTTGGGTGGACTAAACAGCGAAGCAATGGTGGGAATGATCCTATCAAATTGATTCTCAGACAGCATACTGCTAGGGATAATGTCTAGAAAAGCCCCTTTCTGCCCAGGATAAACCTATTTTCTGGTTTTCATGGATTCAGGCCAGGAATTCTTAACTTATTCTGAGGTGTGAAAATGTTTTGGTTTGTGTC
The DNA here is from genome assembly GCA_004194415.1 of Aurelia aurita. Taxonomy (NCBI): domain Eukaryota; kingdom Metazoa; phylum Cnidaria; class Scyphozoa; order Semaeostomeae; family Ulmaridae; genus Aurelia; species Aurelia aurita. The sequence goes on from REGM01000003.1 coordinate 3,378,056, forward strand.
ATAAATATGGTCAGCTTTTTTCCTTTTCAGAGATCTGCGATTATGGGACAGCCTCGCACATTGACCCCTCTATAAGCGAGAATCACCATTTTATGCATGTGCCTCGTCTCTTTCCTAAATACGAAGGGGTAAGGGGTAGTTGAAGGTTTTGGGGGAAGAGGGGGACATATTGCTTGTTCTGTATGTGTTAAGTTGTGCAAGCTGGAAACCACATTTTTAAGGATCTCTTCTACGATCTCATTGATATTTTTCAACAGTTTCTGGTCGGTTTTCCATGGGGTGCTTCCTCTCCCAGGCTCTAGACGTTTGGAGAGGGATATACCATGTTTATTGGAGGTTGCAGTTATTTTCCAAGTAGTCTAGTTTGGCAGTTAGTTAGTGTCTGGAATAAAATAGCTTATCTTAAAGGAGAGATTTTCCATGGAACGTTAGAAAAAACCACGCAAAACTTGGATGGATATCTTTACCTTTGGAGAGCTTTAGGCCAGAGAGGATCATCGAGGGTTTGATTGAGAAATTTGCACGTGGTGCAGAGTTGAAAATAGTACATAACACAGTTAATACTGTTTTATCACAGTACAAAGGTGAATATTTGCTATAATATACTTCGCTGTCACTACTACACACAAATCCTAAAACTATGTCGCTAACCCTAATGTTTTATGCCGTAGACTGACTTTCTAACTCAAAACGTTACTTTGGTTTAAATGGATTTAGATGCAGCCTTCTTGTGTTTATGGTACAAGTTAAACCCAGCATTTTGTGCCCTTTTATGTGGCTGCTGTTAGGAATAAGTAGATAAAGTTTCGTTGGGGTTTCGTTACAGTTTTGCAGCGGAAAATATGCAAGGTTTCTGATACATGAAGCATGTGCCAGAATTCATTTGCTTATGCTCAAAGAAATCCTAATCACTTTCGTCAAATTTGCTCTCCATAAACAAAGTCTCTTGAAGTCAAAAACCTTTATGAATATCTAAAGTCGTGGAAAACGAAGAAACTTGAATTTCCAAACAGAACATTGTAAATAAGCGAACTAGAAATCGAGAGCAAACTTTTCGATCATTTTTGCGCATGGATTGATGGCCAGAATTTAAGATTAAATCCTGAACGTTGTCTCTGAAAAACCACGACCCATCCAATGTTAGCATGATTTAAAGTTACTACAACTTAACTTTTAAATAAAATAGATTATGTTCTTGCTGCTAAATAGTCAAGGATCTTCAGTGACCCGCTCTCGCAAGTAAAAGAAATACTAATTTAGTAGGCCACTTGTTTTTGTTTGTGAAGCTGGATAGAGGCCTAACGATCTCTTCATGCAGAAATCTAAGAGTAGTCGAAAACTTGGCTTTCTAGATCTTATGAGGGTTTAATNGAATATCTAAAGTCGTGGAAAACGAAGAAACTTGAATTTCCAAACAGAACATTGTAAATAAGCGAACTGGAAATCGAGAAATAAAATAGATTATATTCTTGCTGCTAAATAGTCAAGGATCTTCAGTGACCCGCTCTCGCAAGTAAAAGAAATACTAATTTAGTAGGCCACTTGTTTTTGTTTGTGAAGCTGGATAGAGGCCTAACGATCTCTTCATGCAGAAATCTAAGAGTAGTCGAAAACTTGGCTTTCTAGATCTTATGAGGGTTTAATTTAGTTAGGAATTATGAAGGCAACTTCTCGGCAGCTTTTTTTTAATAGCAAGCATGTTTGAAGATATTTTGAATTAAGAATGTGAAGAGTTACAGTTTTGTTTTGGTTATGGTCAACAGTTTTGGAAACATTGCCTGATTTCCCAGGTTAATTGATAACTACTCAGAAGATTTAATCATTTAGTTTCCATATTTTGTAAATATTCAACAAATTTTGGGATTCTCGATGATGTCCATTTGTTTGGTTATGATTTTTGAAATTAGGATTTCAGAGGCATGATTTTAAACCATTCTTAGATAGGGTCTAAAATGAGAAGTTTTGTTGCAAAGTAACAGCCAAAGAACTGCATCGCAATAACCAAAGATGTCTCTTTTAACATGAAATGAATCAGTTGGGATGGAGATATATTTCTCCACTACTTGCGTTGTTTAAACGTTGAGAAATAAGGTTAAAAAATGTCCCAAAACTGTTGCTCAAATACTGAAGCTACTGCCCTGCAAACACAAAATTTTATATATGAAGATTTAAAGGACTTGAGTATGGAAGGCTTTGGTTGTTTCCTTGGCCATTTTCGTGGATGAAACATAAGCTATAATAGAGGCCTTTCATGCGCCTTTCATTCCCAATACAAGTTTCTGTTAACAGGTCTTGCCCTAAGATAATCGAGCTGTTTCAAGCAAGACAGTTCTAACGAAGGAACACTGTTGTCAAACTCTACCAAATTGAGTCTGAGAGTCAAGCCAGACTTGCTCTATGGGAATATAAGAGACAAACTGATGTTGTTTTACTTGTCTAAAGATAGATATATGCAGAAAACAGCATAGGTTCCAAACAGTGTCAAGGCAACTATTTGTTGTCCCGCTTTTGCTCGCAGAAAATTGAAGACAAACAGTAGCAGTCTGTTTAGGTATGGATAATTGGATTAGGAAATAAAATTGATCTAAGTTTCCCTACGCGAACTATTTGTTGTGGTCCCTTTTATATCCTTAAAAAATGGAAATTGAAATAAGTTTATTCTATTACATTTATGGCACATTTTATGGAAGTTTTCACCAAAAACCGATTTTCTCGGACGTGCGAAGGAACGAGTCTAAACCAAAACATTTTAAGGGATACATGTGTACCAATGGCGCGCCCATCGACAAACTTTCCGGAATACTGTACTGTGCCATTGGCTAGCAAGATAAACTTTGTTTTAAATTTGCGAAAGAATCGGGCAAAATATATCATACAAAACTGAACCAATAGTGGACGTGCCTTTCCCCAACGATTTAGAGCAAGGCGAGAGGGCATAGATTGGTTGTTACGAAGGGAAAAGCGTACGAGAGAATACTGCTAACACAATAATTCAATTTTTGAGCGGAAGACCAAAAACTAATGCTTTTGTGCAAGAAATGGTTAGATTTATACAAGAAATTTGGGTGTTGTCTTTTCATGGCACTTGCTTTTATAAGGATTGTGTGTAACTTATTTCTAACTGCAGTTTAGAACCAGTAGAGTAAAGGGAAACAAATGAAAGCAGTCTTGCAGATGAGTAGGTTGCTCAAGAATATAACACATAGGTTAGCAAAATTAAAGTTACTGATTTAAACAGAACTTATCTACCCTTGCTGTGCAGACTGAACGAGCCGAAAGACATCATTTACTGCAAGGAAAATTCAAGTCACGTAGAATCGTTCGTAGGAGTGATGAGCGTACATTTATTGAACCTATTTTTCATGGCTACATTTTCAGGGCAGAGGGGTGAAAAGAGTGAAGAGAAGTGATGACGGTAGGGGCTAGAACAAGATGGAAAGTTGGGAAAGTTTATGTCCAGGAGATAGCCAAGAAGTAGGGAGAAAGCTGAGTAGATAAGTCTCCGTTTTGGAGGGAGGAAAATGTTTCGTTTCACCTATGTTAGTTGGACTACTGAAAATTGCAAGCCGAGCAGAACTGGGCCAGTGGATAACCAATAACATTTATGTTTACCCATCTCTGTTACTGTATATTTGGTAAGAAGGGATACTTGAAATCAGCGAGAAAATGGAGGCATTTCTGTTACTGTAAATTTTATCGATAAGACATGTTTTGGTACCAATGTTGGCAATTTTGTGGACCCTAGCGCTCTTTTTGGCACAGACCATGGTCCATTTCTTGCACCCCTGCTTTGTTACTTTTGCTTTCTGTAATTTTTGGTTTTCTCAAACTGCTGGCTCCTTGCTGTCTTTCCACGTGGTAGAATCTACAATTAGAAGAATATGCGATGGATGTTAGAGGTGGTAATAAACTGAAACAATATATGTCCTCTGTTCCTTTGATTTATTTTCTCCCCGCGTCTTGGCTACATATCTCCTGCACATGAGCTCTGTTTATTCCCAGCTCGATCTAGCCCCAATCTTCGTCATCCCGGTTTTCACCGTTTTAACCCTCTCTTCTAAAGATTTAGCCATAAAAACCAGTTTCCTTTGAGTGCATTCTTGAAACGTTGAAAGTATCGCTCATCTTGTTCGTACTTTCATGGTGATACTGTTGAGTGTCTATAGATTTTGTTTTCGAACACGTTTTTCTCGTTTGGCTCAGTGTATAACTATGCTGAAAAGCTACGCAGTGTCCATTTTTTGGTAGATCTCACAAATATGGAGGCATTTATGTAGAACTACTTGTAGCTACCTTGTTGTAAAAATATGATAGTTTAGTTTAGTAAGGTAGTTCATCATCTTGGAAGAAGTGCGTTGTACTTTTAGCCTGTTGATATCAAGCGATCTTAGATTTGGTATTTTAGATTTGCCAAAGCTTTGCAAGCTACCTTGTTGTAAAAATATGATAGTTTAGTATAGTAAGGTAGTTCATCATCTTGGAAGAAGTGCGTTGTACTTTTAGCCTGTTGATATCAAGCGATCTTAGATTTGGTATTTTAGATTTGCCAAAGCTTTGCAAGCTACCTTGTTGTAAAAATATGATAGTTTAGTATAGTAAGGTAGTTCATCATCTTGGAAGAAGTGCGTTGTACTTTTAGCCTGTTGATATCAAGCGATCTTAGATTTGGTATTTTAGATTTGCCAAAGCTTTGCAAGCTACCTTGTTGTAAAAATATGATAGTTTAGTATAGTAAGGTAGTTCATCATCTTGGAAGAAGTGCGTTGTACTTTTAGCCTGTTGATATCAAGCGATCTTAGATTTGGTATTTTAGATTTGCCAAAGCTTTGCAAGCTACCTTGTTGTAAAAATATGATAGTTTAGTATAGTAAGGTAGTTCATCATCTTGGAAGAAGTGCGTTGTACTTTCAGCCTGTTGATATCAAGCGATCTTAGATTTGGTATTTTAGATTTGCCAAAGCTTTGCAATCTAGTAAGTATCCATGTCTAGTCGATTGTTTTTGCCATTGGTATTACCAGTCCCAGTTTATCAGATCCCAGTCCCAGCTCAAAAATCCCATTCTAAGGGTGTCAAATTAGCTGTCACGTGAAAATGCCCGCGAATAACAACAATTGAAGTGTTTTGCATGAGTAATTTTGCGTTATCGCAAATCTCACGTGACATCTAATGTTATGCAAATCCCAGATCCCATTTTTACCCCTTCAGGACCCTCTTCAAAAATTCTTCAGATTTCTAAAAAATGTAGAAAAATTTGGATCATTCAATGCTCCTGAGAAATGCTAAAAGGTCTGATAAACTTAGTGCCATAACGACCACCTCTAAATTTCGTCCTAACTTGCCTCACGTTTTAAATATGTTGATATGCTGCACCGATAGACCCGTGAGGGTTTTTTGAGAATGAGATTCTGTAGTCATCAGGGGCGTCGCCAGCCTTAAAAATTGGGGTTGACTTAGTAAGGAGTATGCCCTGAAATGTATACCCAGCCTTGTTTTCATCGTTTTTGCTTATGAATAAATACTACCCTCAGAATAACTGGGGTGGACGTGTCCACCCCTTGGTGACGCCCTAGTAGTCAATGGAGTTTTTTAAAGAAATCTAACGCACAAATCTAAAACTTTTAACACCTCTCAATTAGCTTCTATTTTCGGTTTTTTATCACCATTTGGTTGGTAGCTAGGCATTTTAAATCCCCAAAATAAGAACACTCCCTGCCAATTAGCACAATTGAATTTCATATCGCGTGTTTTTCTGGTGCCTTGATAAATGTGAAGCATTCTTTCTACTATCATGTTCCTTTCAGATTTTGATTTTTGTATTTAAAAATTGTCCGATTAATTAGGAAGGTACCACCCAGTTCTAATCTGAAAGTTATGCAATCATTAATTTCTTGTTTACGAAGAAAAAAAGGCTGTCAATTTAAGAAATAAATCCATGTTGGACAGACAAATATTCAACCATTTCACAAACAGCCCCACCTCGAAAAAAGCAGATTTTGAGCCTATCAAAGTTGCTGAAACAGAATTTCACGAGTAGAATACTCCATTAATACCACCATGTGAACATATTCAGGTTATGATAAGAGAAACATGTTTGTGTAGCCTTTGCGTCGCATCAACTAGTTTTAGTTTAAAAGATTCCTTTGCAGACGTCACTGTGGGTCGAAAAAGAGTCATTTGTGTAAACAGCAATCTTCTGTTAAACATGCCAGTAACCCCTTCCCGTTCCAATCCTAGTCAAGTCAACCAAGAGAGGTTCTTCGGTACGAAGCGAGTCGTCGTGAGCCTTCTCTGTTCAAGCCCCTGCCANAGACCACCACCGAGAGGACCATAGCAAATATAGCAAAATAAACAAAGCCATCACAACATCGTTGATTGTTTCAAGAGGGATTTCTGTGGAAGTGTCCGATGTCATGAATTTCATGTTTCATCACCCTTTGAAAGATTTGACAGACATATCACCCTTTGACTTTACACTAGTTTACAGATTAAAAATAGGCTTAACCTGCTTTTATTTCTCTGCAAAGTTTGGTAAATAATGCAAATTTATCTATGGTTTGAAAACTTGACCGATGCACGGAAACCGGTGAAACCGGTCTGGATCCGCCCCTGTCGTCAGTATGTTCTGTTCACGGGGGATGGGTTCTTCCATAGTGACGGTACCAAGGGATGTGCCGCCTTCACTAGTCTAGCCAAGGGTATACTATTTGGCACTTTTGTTGTGAGCAAGGCATATTTGTTTGTAATTTTTGTTCAAGGAAGGCAAAATTTTGGTAGCTTGTGTCTAGAAAGCACCAAATTTTTACGACTTTTCTCTAAAAATTGGCCAAGCCAATTGAATTATTTTCACAAAAATTGATCTAGCCAACGGTACCATTTTGAAAATGCTGGTGGCACAGCCCTACCCGAAAATTGGTTCTGTTAAAGTTTCGGTTTTTTAAAGCTCGAGTTTTGTAACACAAGGAGATTTTCATCAGAGACTCTAATTTTAAATTTTATTGCATCTTAACAGTACAGTGAAATATTATTCTAACTCTGACACTTCTACGTTCTAATACTTGTCACATTTTTTATCAATTTAACATCATTAAGAAAACTTGACCAAAATATTTTTATTCACAATTTTACCTCATCAAATATTGGCAAAAGGGAGAACAGGTACCCCTCTCTAATAATCTAAGTACATTTGCAGAGGGTTGATTTTAGGGATGTAAATACTCACCGCAATATATTTGAACTTGACCAGTTAAGGGATGATTAAAAAACTCTCTCATCCATTTTACAGTAAACATAATCGACAAACTAAATACCAGTCTCCGTAAATATTCTCATAACCTTGGCCCTTTGCACCTGTGCTGTGTTAAATTTTTGGAAGTATTAGGTGTAAACGTATTTTTTGTACAAGAAACCGCTTATAAGAAGCTCAACTCTCAGATCGCCAACAAAATAAGAAGGGAATAAGAAACTCCATTACTGGGAAAAAATTAGTTATAAAACTATTTATTTTAATAGAGGAAATCTTTTCACCTGTTCTGTGTTAGATTTTTGGAAGTATTAGGTGTCTCCCTTCCCTGTTTGTTCTCTCAGGGCAAATGCAACGAAGACACTTCGATGAGGTTTTACTTAGATACACATTTATTTTATGCATTATTTACATAGGCCTTGTTTATGACGACAACTATCCAACTTTCTACCCTACTGTTACGACAAATCCGGTTGAGTTACGTCCCGCCCCTCCACTGGCCTACACCTAAATATTGGAAAGGCTTCCAAAAACTTCGTTTTGAAATTTTCGCGAGGGCACAGGAAGTAATCATGAAGAATGTCATGGAACTCGTAAGAAACTCATAAGAAACTCTGAGTACTCAAAATATGATAATTTTAAGAAACTTTCAGTACTGGCTCAAATTCTTAGTTTCCTATGAAAAATACGTGCACGTGAAACGGTTTTACTAACGAAAAGTAACGAAACTTTTTCGTACGAAGCATTTCCCTCATAAATTCATACTTATGTAGAGAATATCATATCTAAGGCATACAAATTACGCGTATTTTTACTGTCGACTGGGGTGACTTTGATCAATTTTCGACGTTTTTTCTTAATAATTCCAAGCAGAATTGGAGAAATGTAACAGGAACTTTTTGAGAGAGCATTGTGCATCAGAAGTATGATATGCAAGAAGGAACGATATTTTGGTGCTATTTTCCACTTGTTTTGCAGCCACGAATAAGCGATAAAAGCCACCCCCAGATCGTCTTACTTTGATCAGTAAGTCAAATTCAATGAGGATTTTGACGTAAAAAAGATGTTGAGTCATTCCCACTCAAGCAGTCCTGTTTCAAAATCCAAATTCATTTAGTTGTAAATGCAACAAGGTCTAAATAGACTGCGCTTTTAGTGAGCACCTCTTTTTCTAGAAGGAAGCAAAGTTTGAATCTTTCGTCTGAAGTTCCCCTTTTAGTTTCCGGGCATCCAAACTTGTAATCATATGAACCTTTATCGTACCAGTTTGGGCCTTGTTTGATCAATGGCCCCCTAAGTAAGTAGGGGCTGGTTTCATATAGAAGAGGTTACAGTTAAAAAGGACTGGCTGATTAAAGTCATTCTCCTGATCAAAGCCACCCTGCTTTACGGTATATAATATAGGAAGACCGCAAAACGTGGAAGGGCCAAAAGCAAGAGTGGACATATATTGCCAAGTTTTAAAGCCCAGTGACGGGGTTTTCTAGTCCCTTTGGGATAACCAGAATGCTTGCTGAGGAGATCGATAGAAAGTCGCCTGTAAAGGTCTCTATGCCATGCCATGTAGTTCCGGGGAATGTTGGTTGTATCCTCTTAGCCTTCAGGGAATTGACAACAAGTTTTTTCTTTGTAAGTAACGGTCTTTGAATCCGAACTCTCAGATGACCAAAAATATAAGAAACTTGAAGACGGGAAAAGTCCCATTTTTCTGTTTATCAATGCAAGCGAAGGCATTTTTTCACTTGTGTCCTGTACCATATTACTCAGTCCTACTTGAGCAATGTCTAGACAAAGAGGCATGGTTTCATAAAATTTGCGATGAAATGTCCACGGAGGCACAGGTAATCCCCAGATGATTTAAATAGCGAGAATTTGAGGAAAGTTATAAGAAACCCGAAAGAAATTTTTAGTTATGATTTAACGAGAATTTGTCAAAACTTTCAACACTGAGTCAATTTCTTAGTTTCTTGTAAAAGACACGTGTATTTACTTGACAGCTACAAGCTACATATCACGAAATTCAAGTATAATTTCAAGTTGGCAGTAAAAGCAATTATTTTCAATTTAAAGTCCTGGTTGAAGTCAATAATGGCACGTACCTACCAGTTTGTTTAAAATACTCATTTCCTTTGTATAACCATAGTTGGTATAACTCATTCTGACGTAGGTATCTAGTGGAATATGTTAAAGGTCACAGGTAAAGTTGTTGTGAAATAAAACGTGGTATAGAATTTTGGTATTTTTCGTTGCAGTATTGTGCTACTCAGAAAATGTTACCATGCTTGAAAAAACATAACAACTAAAAAGTTTTTTGTCGGTTTTCATCAAATAAGGTTCTTTAGGGTGTGTTTGATTGACTCCGAAGTTCTCAAAACGGTAGACTTCGTAGACTCGGAATTTGTGTTTGATTGACTCCGAAGTTCTCAAAACGGTAGGTTTGGTAGGTTTGGAAGGCCTTCTGAACCTTCTGCTCCAAAAGGCAGAAGGTTTGGCAGACTTTGGAGAGATCCTCGTTTTCATTAGCGAATCGCAATGGTGAATCCAAAACCTGCTGTTTTTAAGATTTTTGTGTTTGATTGGGAACTATATTTCCGTCTCTGCGAAGCCTACTTTTTTCAGAATTTGGTAGGTTTGGAATTAGCAATCAAACACTAGATAGCTTCATGTATTTCTTTTTAAGAAACTCTTTATAAGAAACTCTCAACTCTCAGATCGCTAAAAAATTAAGAAACTTCATTATTGGGAACAGTTATTTGAGAAACTTTTTCTTCTATTTGAGAAAATTCATAGCATATTTTAACTTTATTTTCACTTGTTTCTTGTATTGTCTCACTCACAGGGTACTTGAGTACTGTCTGTCTAGATAGAGGGAGAATATGCTTCGGCTTCTAAGACCAGATGAAATTGGTTTCTGAAGTAATGTTTTCTTGAGAGTTTGGTTTCTTGTGCAGAGTTTCTTCCAGAAATGAATGGCTTTTACTCCTGAGGTACCTCATTTGATTTTGAATATTAATTTCTTTATTTTTATAGTTGGGATATGTTTCTTGCGAACGAAACTTGATTTCTTAAACTCTAAAACTTGGAATGTAAAACAGAATGCTCACTTGAAGCGTTATTCTTGTGGCTACCAAAGCAGGGCTCTCGTCACTCGATCCAGACTCTTTTGCAGAATAGCTAGAAGGTCAATTTCCCCTCCCCCTGTGGTCATGTTATTACTGGTAACAAGCACCGGCTGTCTTCCTGGACCATTAACTTTCATCATAAACAAAATTGAATGTGGTGAGCAGCCAAAATGAATAGTGACCAAACCTGGTAAACAAGCCTGGTAAACACGCGAGGTCAACTTAAGGCCACGTGTAAGAACAGACATCTTTTTTTCCAAGATTTTCAAGAATTTAAACTTTAACTTGTCCCACAATTTTTAGGGTTAACTTTTGCGTGTCTCTTGGAAGAGCAGACCCCTTCTCTTTCGAGTAATTCTACACTTAAACTTTGTCACACAATTTCAGGGTAAAATGATGCCGTCGTCTGCCACAGTATGCTCTGTAGCAACGTAGCCTCAATGTTAACTTCTCCATGTTCCTTAGAAGAGCAGACACCTTTTTTTCGAGCAATTTTGCACTTAAACTTTGTCACTCCAGTTTTTATGAAAATAGAAGAAATTCTGGAAGAGTTTTGATGCCTCTTTTGCCATATTAGATATTTTCAAACATATTCTAGCCCAAATTTAACTTGGAAGAACATAAATCCTTTCTTTTCTGTATTTTTAAGGAAATCGGCACCAAAAGTGTTGCAACGAAGATCTTTTTGTTTCCAGATAAATCCCTTTCGCTTTTTGACAGTCACATCCTTTGTTTCATGCCCCCTTCTGCCACTTTCTCCTATGTATAAACGTACCCATCCCATGCCATATTAACGTTTGGGACTCCCTTTCAGTATTGAATTTTATATTTTACTGAATTTTATTTTGATTAACATAGACCCTAGACCCTTGTTTCAAAATTAGACGCTCGTGCGCCAGAAAATATTCCTCTCTTTCCCCATCTCCTCTCCAGCTACATTCTTGTTATAGCCTGGGTTTGATTGATTGTTCTACACGTCCTACACGTGCAAGTAGTAGAGACACGGGCGTAGGGGGAGATAAAATCTGGGGGGGCTGCCCGATTAATTTTTATTGTTTACCAAATTTTTTGCCCGATTTAGGGTGGATTTTTGCCCGAAAAAGGCTGATTTTGGTAAATTTTTCCAACGTTGGGGGGGCTACAGCCCCCCAGCCCCCATGGCTCCTACGCCTATGAGTAGAGACCATAGAAATAGAAGGGTTACTCGATTTCATTGAGAAAGATCATTNTTGTTTCAAAATTAGACTCTCGTGCGCCAGAAAATATTCCTCTCTTTCCCCATCTCCTCTCCAGCTACATTCTTGTTATAGCCTGGGTTTGATTGATTGTTCTACACGTCCTACACGTGCAAGTAGTAGAGACACGGGCGTAGGGGAAGATAAAATCTGGGGGGGCTGCCCGATTAATTTTTATTGTTTACCAAATTTTTTGCCCGATTTAGGGAGGATTTTTGCCCGAAAAGGGCTGATTTTGGTAAATTTTTCCAACGTTGGAGGGGCTACAGCCCCCCAGCCCCCATGGCTCCTACGCCTATGAGTAGAGACCATAGAAATAGAAGGGTTACTCGCTTTCATTGAGAAAGATCATTGAACAAATTCATCGAGAAAATGATAAACAAACTGCTTTTTCGTCAAATTGCTTTTTCTTTGACGTACTTGCGTACTTGGCAAAAAGGTTTTTTATCAAAGGGTAGTGATTCTCCGTCTACACCAGGGCTGCCTTTGGACTTAAATAAAGATGGGATGAGGTCAATGTCGAGTTTTTCATGGTGATTATCGTTTTGAAGGGATCGGCTAGGTTTTGATAGGGGCTAGATAGGGCTACTTAAAGGGTTGATAGGGGTCTACGCAAGAGGGTTTGCATGTAGCTAGTAATGAACTTTTGAATTTCTGTGAACGCTTGGGGAGTCTGATAGCGCTTGTTGGGAATTTCTTTTAAGGAGGCACTCTACTCTCTGGCTCTCTCTAGCCTCAGGGTTATGTTAAGATTTATGATGTTGATTTATTGCCACTACATTGGTTTGTTCTGATACATTTTGATAGTTAAGAAGGATGCAGGTGTGATACTTTCATCGTTCAAGATGTAAGGTTGTCGAATCCGATTGAGACGTTTAAAAGGTCGACGAAATCGCTTCAACCTTCATTGCTTTCATTCGAAAGTTGAAAGAAGCCATTTACAAGACACTTTTCTTAAATAACTAAAAAGTCTATTGACGTCATTTACTTTCAGATCATAAGAAATAACTGTTTGCTTCGAAGTCAGACCCCTTGGGGTGGGCGAAGAAAGCTAAAAAGAGTTCTTTTAAAGACAAATGACGGNCAGAAAATATTCCTCTCTTTCCCCATCTCCTCTCCAGCTACATTCTTGTTATAGCCTGGGTTTGATTGATTGTTCTACACGTCCTACACGTGCAAGTAGTAGAGACACGGGCGTAGGGGGAGATAAAATCTGGGGGGGCTGCCCGATTAATTTTTATTGTTTACCAAATTTTTTGCCCGATTTAGGGTGGATTTTTGCCCGAAAAAGGCTGATTTTGGTAAATTTTTCCAACGTTGGGGGGGCTACAGCCCCCCAGCCCCCATGGCTCCTACGCCTATGAGTAGAGACCATAGAAATAGAAGGGTTACTCGATTTCATTGAGAAAGATCATTGAACAAATTCATCGAGAAAATGATAAACAAACTGCTTCTTCGTCAAATTGCTTTTTCTGTGACGTACTTGGCAAAAAGGCTTTTTATCAAAGGGTAGTGATTCTCCGTCTACACCAGGGCTGCCTTTGGACTTAAATAAAGATGGGATGAGGTCAATGTCGAGTTTTTCATGGTTCTTATCGTTTTGAAGGGATCGGCTAGGTTTTGATAGGGGCTAGATAGGGCTACTTAAAGGTTGATAGGGGTCTACGCAAGAGGGTTTGCATTAGATGTAGCTAGTAATGAACTTTTGAATTTCTGTGAACGCTTGGGGAGTCTGAGAGCGCTTGTTGGGAATTTCTTTTAACAGGGTTATGTTAAGATTTATGATGTTGATTTATTGCCACTACATTGGTTTGTTCTGATACATTTTGATAGTTAAGAAGGATGCAGGTGTGATACTTTTATCGTTCAAGATGTAAGGTTGTCGAATCCGATTGAGACGTTTAAAAGGTCGACGAAATCGCTTCAACCTTCATTGCTTTCATTCGAAAGTTGAAAGAAGCCATTTACAAGACACTTTTCTTAAATAACTAAAAAGTCTATTGACGTCATTTACTTTCAGATCATAAGAAATAACTGTTTGCTTCGAAGTCAGACCCCTTGGGGTGGGCGAAGAAAGCTATGTAAACTTAAACTGGTGTATTTAATTTGGGAGTCTACATTTTTGCCTCGATTCCGAACGGAATTCAACAAAGACCTACTCAAGTTCACTTAACGACCCATTGCTAACCATGATCCTTTGTGGTGCCAAAGTCGACTTTCGTATGATATGAAAGTCGTTTCTGGCCTAGGTTCTGTTTGTCTTGTTTTTCATTCGGCGCACAAAGGATCATGGTTGACAATAGCCTTTAAATACAGTTCATTTATCTCTAGTTCACCTTGGTGTTTATTGAGATTGGGTTGAAATTGCAAAACCAAATTGATTAATCTTTTGAGCACCCGTGTATTCTGTTATTTCTGAGACAGAATCTTAGCAAATATAATATTCAAGGATATTAGTTTCGTCTGAAAATAGACTTTGATGTGGGTTTGTATACATATTTACAGAATCAGGAACCGTGTCACAGGTTTATCTTTGGGGTTGAGAGTGTTGAAGGCAAAACAAAAACTGGTACCTGGCTATTTGATTACCAAAGGTCTTTCATATCAGACACAACTTAATGATCTTTGTAAAAATAATATTCAATGTTCGCCATAGGGAGCATCTAGACTTAGATTGATAACATTTGTCTCAGTTCGCTAGTACGTCCTACCACCTTAATTCAATTCAATTGCCACAATGTAAACAACCGCTGAAACTCATAATGTTGCTATAAAAACTATACTTCCCCAAGTTTATTTCGTGAACCGTCTGACCGACCCCTCTCACACAGTTCCTGGATCCTCAATTCCAATATTCCTGAACCATGGAATGAATGGCAAAGCTGCGGCTCTAGAACTACGGAATGGGATCAGTCTGACGGACTTTACGAAATAGACTTGCGGCAAGTCTATAAAAAACTGGCCAGCTGCACCAACTCCTTAATGCGTCTAATCAGAGAGCAGTATTGCAAACTGGCCCAATGAGTTGGCAGACTTTCACTGATTTCAATTCAAATTTAGCAAACCGCTAGAGTTCTATTAGACCAAGATCCTTTACACGTGATGACACAGGTCAACCAATCAAATCAATCATACGCAAAGGATTGATATAAAAGCGCCTATCCTTATATTATATGAAGATAGGCGTTGCTTATGTAGCTTCATTGAGGAGAGTGTAGCTAGCTTTGCTTTCCGACGAACATAATCCAATAGTTTCGTACTTCGCATGTTTTGCAGTAAATGGTCATCTTTGGCAAACAGAATAGACATGTTTCTTTTCACGTGCCCTAACATGCATGCAGATTTCGGTCACAATCCGGCATTCAGCCACTCTGTTGGTTTCAGCCTAGTTTATTCAGAGCATAACTTTGGTCAACTTCTTTCCTGCCCAACAATACCAACCAAATTACGTAGTGTCTCTTCTTCTAACCCCGCTATTGTTCAACTTTCCCTCGTGCCTTTCTCGTGACTCGTTTTCCTTTCAAATATATCTCTGTTTCCAAAAAATATCGAAATAGTTTCACAATTATGTAATGAGTCAAATTAAGATAAGCTTGATGGCTTTCAATGTTTTGTTTTGGTTTGTTTATCTAATTGCTTTGAATCCTACTGTAAAAGATATCAAAGCTTGACCTAGATTTTCAAAAACGTGTTATTATATATTGGTGAAACAGTCTTGTATTTCATCGGTTACAAAGTTAAATATCTGCAGTTAAGAAACAAGTACAAAAGCTTGTTTAATTTTAAAATATTGCTTGTCTGCTTTGCTTCTAATTGCAGCATGTGTGGTGCATTAATTTTTGCAGGAAAGTCTGAATAAAAAATTAGTGGAAATTAGTACATGAGCTGTTTGAATGTAAATATGAAATATGCGATATGAAAAATTGCAAACATAATGTAGCCTTCATACTAGGGGATTGGGGCTTGTTGTCATAGGGGTAAATTGTCACAGTTACGAATGAAATACAAACACAAACTGAGGAAAACTTTGCCGATGATATTTTCTTGGAGGTTGTGATGTACTTTCTTCAAAGGTATCAGCCAAAATCAAAACAATCGATGTATTCGATTGAAAATGGGAGTGTGGCATTTTACCCCTGTGACAACTAGCTCCATTCTCCCCTACAGTAAAACATGCATATAAGAACCATCACTTTTTTAGCTTAGCCTAGCAAAAGTTCTTAATTGTGGGGTATGAAATCTAAGCATAATACATATTAGAGGGCACAAATACCATGCAAAAACAGCATGAATTACATGCTTTGTGCATCTAGCACTTTGAAACATCTTTCTTTCCCGTTTTAATGTTTTTACAAATTTGAGAAAATTTTGCTCCAAGTCTTTAACCTAAAGGTTCTGATAATTTCTGGTTTTTATATGCGGGTTTTTGCTGTATTGGTAAAAGTTTTAGTCATCCGTATCCACTATGTACAGTAGTTCAGGTCGGTTCAGGTAGTCCGAATCTACAAACTGAACACATTTTTGGCACATCCAGTATGACTAATAGGATATTTGTTGGGTAGTAAATTCTAGCTTGATTAATGATTATATACAAACCCTAATTAGTAAAACCTTTCTGAGAGATTCTGCTCATCTTTAGAGACGCTTAGGTCAGCCAGATGCTATCATACCATGTACATGTACAAATTTGATCTCTTGGTAATCATCTTTTTTGATAAGATAACGGAATGAAGAAAAATACAACTGGGGATAAGTTATCATATCAAAAAATAAACACAAGCAAAATAAACTCGGTTAAGTCATAAAGAAACCGGTCATATTTTCTCACTGTCATTTTCTTCTACATATTGTTTTTTGTTTCATGATAACTGGCCTAACTGTAGGTCAACCCGATTTATTTCTGATAAATTGACAAAATTGTGAATGTCTTAATTTCCTCACAGCTAATGTTTTTGCCGCTTTATATACTTTGACTCAATGTTTATTAGTTAAGTCAATAAATGTTTATTTTACAATATGTTGATCATCTAACGGAAATGTATGTTTGGTTTGTTGACTTTGCTTTTATGGATCGACCAACCGACCGACGGCAGCCGTCAGTCCTATCTACAACTTTCTTAGTCACTTTTGACATCATCTTTTGGCAACTTCTACTGGGTGTCCCAACGACAGTACTCCTGTTTGAAAATTTGCCAAAAATTGATTACATGGCCGATCTTTAATTTCTTTTTTTGGCAAGTATCATAGACCAAATTATTTTCCCAGTTATAGCTGATCTCGTGATTGGTTTTAAAATTAGCAAATTTAGCTCTTTTTATCGCTGCCTGGTTTTGAATCATACTGCAAAAAATATCGATGATTACTAGTTTAATTTCTTTTTTTACATCAAGCTTCTAGTTTGGTCATAAATATCAGAAAGAAACGCAAACTATCATAAAATTCTCTAAATAATCAAATGATGATAATAATAGTAATCCATCAAATTCTCGGCAAATGATTGGTTGTTATTCAAACTGATCACATGAACAGAGAAAATTGCTGTAATGCGTGATTGAAAAGAAATGTTAGTTGATCACATGCCTTGCTCTGGCACAGCTGTTTCACGGAAGAATGAAGTCGCGATTGGGCCTAAATCTGACCATCGCACACAAAACATCAAATTATTCATTAAAAAAGGATTTTATTTTGAAAGAATACTATACCAACTTGTTCAGTATTAAATTCTGTATCTGTTTTATATTGTTTGGTTCAAAAATGTACAAAATCTTTCAGGAATTTAAGCTCGTCAATCTTCGGCCAGTGGTCAAATGATGAATTTGAACCAAATTCAGTGTATTCTGTCCACGTGCATTAGTGCGGGGCTCTTCCGTGTTGCGTAAAACCAGTTAACAATGAAATTCAACTCCGCGTCGCAAACTCAGTGCTTGAATATTGCAAATGGCAAAGTTATAGAGCAAATAAATAGTTGTATAATAGGNGTATCCACTATGTACAGTAGTTCAGGTAGTCCGAATCTACAAATTGAACACATTTTTGGCACATCCAGTATGACTAATAGGATATTTGTTGGGTAGTAAATTCTAGCTTGATTAATGATTATATACAAACCCTAATTAGTAAAACCTTTCTGAGAGATTCTGCTCATCTTTAGAGACGCTTAGGTCAGCCAGATGCTATCATACCATGTACATGTACAAATTTGATCTCTTGGTAATCATCTTTTTTGATAAGATAACGGAATGAAGAAAAATACAACTGGGGATAAGTTATCATATCCACATATAAACACAAGCAAAATAAACTCGGTTAAGTCATAAAGAAACCGGTCATGTTTTTTCACTGTCATTTTCTTCTACATATTGTTTTTTGTTTCATGATAACTGGCCTAACTGTAGGTCAACCCGATTTATTTCTGATAAATTGACAAAATTGTGAATGTCTTAATTTCCTCACAGCTAATGTTTTTGCCGCTTTATATACTTTGACTCAATGTTTATTAGTTAAGTCAATAAATGTTTATTTTACAATATGTTGATCATCTAACGGAAATTTATGTTTGGTTTGTTGACTTTGCTTTTATGGATCGACCAACCGACCAACGGCAGCCGTCAGTCCTATCTACAAACTTTCTTAGTCACTTTTGACATCATCTTTTGGCAACTTCTACCGGGTGTCCCAAAAACAGTACTCCTGTTTGAAAATTCGCCAAAAATTGATTACATGGCCGATCTTTAATTTCTTTTTTTGGCAAGTAGATCATAGACCAAATTATTTTCCCAGATATAGCTGATCTCGTGATTGGTTTTAAAATTAGCAAATTTAGCTCTTTTTATCGCTGCCTGGTTTTGAATCATACTGCAAAAAATATCGATGATTACTAGTTTAATTTCTTTTTTTACATCAAGCTTCTAGTTTGGTCATAAATATCAGAAAGAAACGCAAACTATCATTGTAGACTTAAAGGATGATGAAAAATTCTCTAAATAATCAAATGATGATAATAATAGTAATCCATCAAATTCTCGGCAAATGATTGGTTGTTATTCAAACTGATCACATGAATAGAGAAAATTGCTGTAATGCGTGATTGAAAAGAAATGTTAGTTGATCACATGCCTTGCTCTGGGAGGCCTACTTATATGGACACATTACCTTTAAAAAGTATACCTCAGAATAAGGTTTTTCAACCTGTTATTGTATACCCTTTAAGTAGCGAAAAGAAGCATTTGATCATCTTTAAATATATTTGGATCACTGAAAAAAGAGATCAAATAGAAAATTTGATAATAGGTTTGATAATCGAATTTTGGTGATTTTTTAAACGGGAGTACTTTTTTTGGGACACTCTAAAAACCAAACAGCGTCATTTTTGCTAAGACTGCAATTTCTTTAGAGCTAGAGCAATGTCTTAAAGACCCATTGCTAACCGTGATCCTTCGTGGCGCCAAAGTCGACTTTCGTATTATCTAAAAGTCGTTTTTGGCCTAAATTCTCTTTGTCTTGCATGTCAGTCGGCGCACAAAGGATCATGGTTAGCAATGGGTCTTTAATAGCAAGTTTACTTAAGCATCATGTAAACTTTAAGCTATAAAACGCCTAAACGATTGATTAAGACAGTTTTTAGCATTGTTAAATTAAGAATTCCTATCTTTAGAGGAGTACTTTTATTGGGACACCCGTTATTATAGAAAGAAATTAAATGAAATCTTCTTACGAAAAAATACCTTCATGGTAAGTAGCCAATCTAAGTTTCACAAAATAGGCCTTTTAAAGATAAGACACAGTGGTTGTTTTTGCCAGAACAAGCGAGGGCAGAACAAGTCATAATTGTTTTCGTAATTTTTGGAACAGATCGTCATTTGATATTTCTTCAAGTTGGTTTAAGGTGCAGTTGCTTCCCTCCTCCCTAATGTCATTTTTATGCTTTTTTCAAGTGATGTTTCTCTACCTTTAAAAACTAATTATTGCAGTACTTCCAAATAAGAAGTAAGAGCAGTGTCTTCATACCCAAGTAAAACTTAAAAATTATTTCTACGAAGAGCGATTCTTGGGGCTATGTTTACACCAACTGAGAGCATATGTTTTCTAAGAAATGAGCNTTTAGAGCTAGAGCAATGTCTTAATAGCAAGTTTACTTGAGCATCATGTAAACTTTAAGCTATAAAACGCCTAAACGATTGAATAAGACAGTTTTTAGCATTGTTAGATTAAGAATTCCTATCTTTAAAGGAGTACTTTTATTGGGACACCCGTTATTATAGAAAGAAATTAAATGAAATCTTCCTACGAAAAAATACCTTCATGGTAAGTAGCCAATGTAAGTTTCACAAAATAGGCCTTTTAAAGATAATACACAGTGGTTGTTTTTGCCAGAACAAGCGAGGGCAGAACAAATCATAATTGTTTTCGTAATTTTTGGAACAGATCGTCATTTGATATTTCTTCAAGTTGGTTTAAGGTGCAGTTGCTTCCCTCCTCCCTAATGTCATGTTTATGCTTTTTTCAAGTGATGTTTCTCTACCTTTAAAAACTAATTATTGCAGTACTTCCAAATAAGAAGTAAGAGCAGTGTCTTCATACCCAAGTAAAACTTAAAAATTATTTCTACGAAGAGCGATTCTTGGGGCTATTTTTACACCAACTGAGAGCATATGTTTTCTAAGAAATGAGCGTTTCAACATGACAACAGCCTAATTTAGATCAAGGCTGTCAAACTCTCCATAATTAACAGCGTGAAAGCCTTTGTTGATCGTCAAAGTGTTCCACTACCTTGCAACCTTTCCAGAAAGCTGAACAACTTTGTTTGCGCCAAATAAAATAGGAATTTTGAGAACGTTTCACAACGATTCAAAATTGTTCAGCTTTCTGGAACGATTGCAAGGTAGTGGAAAACTTTGACGATCAACCAAGGCTGTCACACTGGTTATTATGGAGAGTTCGACCCCGTTTGACAGCCTTGATCTAAATCAGGCTGTGTGATGTTGAAACGTTCATTTCTTGGAAAAATTATGCTCTCAGTTGATGTAAAATAGCCCCAAGAATCTTTCATAACGATTCAAATGGTCCATGAATACATAGTCAGATACGATTTTGATTATATTGTATAAGCTGGTCTATGAAAAATTTCCGAAAATAGAAGACGGCAAATTAACTTTTGCTCTTCGTAAGAAAATCGTGTGGAAATCCTTGCGTGAAAATATGAGGCTGTTCAATATAAAATGAACTGAGCACATCGATAGATATACTCTTGGGCGTTAAATACTCACAATTCAATCACGAATTCTTAGATTTGAGATAAAAAACATCCATGCTTGCTTGCTATTGCAAGAAAATTATGCGGAAAATTGTTTTGAAATTATGATTTAAATCACCAAACTCATTTCTGATAAAGAAACTACTAGATGTGACGTTTTTGTGACTTTTTGGTTGGGCCAGCTCTGGAGATTTCGCTAAAATGTACCAAAAACACTCGGGACAAATGACAAAATTTTAATTTCTTGTCCCCCGCTCCATTCGTTTCAGTGTTGCTTGAGTCAAACGCCATTCGACCTTGGCAACATTGAATTAGGGGGAGGGGGACACGAAGCACACACGAAGGTCAAGTTCAGGAAGCATCACAAAAACATTTAAATTTGCCTGTCCCAGTTTTTTGTCCCAGTTTTGTCCCAGTTTTGTCCCAGTTTTTGTGGTACTAAAGCCTCAGTCAAACGTGCCGAACATTTCACCGAACATTTCACCGAACATTTCACCGAACATTGAAATTAGAAAGAACAGATAATTTTCATTGTTCGATTTTAGGGTGGTCAAATGCACCGAACATTTCATCCAACATTTCGACACACCCAATTGCTCNTTGCTCGAGTCAAACGCCATGCGACCTTGGCAACATTGAATTAGGGGGAGGGGGACACGAAGCACACACGAAGGTCAAGTTCAGGAAGCATCACAAAAACATTTAAATTTGCCTGTCCCAGTTTTTTGTCCCAGTTTTGTCCCAGTTTTTGTGGTACTAAAGCCTCAGTCAAACGTGCCGAACATTTCACCGAACATTTCACCGAACATTTCACCGAACATTGAAATTAGAAAGAACAGATAATTTTCATTGTTCGATTTTAGGGTGGTCAAATGCACCGAACATTTCATCAAACATTTCGACACACCCAATTGCTCCATCGCAAAGGCACAGTAAACATTATGTAAAATGAATAGGATTGTTCGATGAAATGTTCGGCCAGGTGGTCAAACGCGTACAACATTTCTCCGAACATCAAGAACAAGGGAAAAGTTTGGTGAAGTTTTTGAACGCCATCAAACAACGTCGAACATTATCGAACAAGATTTTGATGACCGAACAAGGTGGTCAAACGAACCGAACTTTCGCAAAACATCAATGTTGGATATTGTTCGGTTAAATGTTCGGCTCATTTAACCGGGGCTTAAGACAAATGACGGATATATAGCGCCTAGTTTAAAAATAGAACAAAAGATGTCTGAGTGCCTTCATTGTCCAGTACATTTGATAATCTCTCGAGGTCACCAAATACAATGGAATACAATAGGCTATATTTGGATTGCCCAGGCCCCTGATTTAAGTCGCCTTATATCTCCGTCATTTGTCTTTAATGCATCGCGTAAAATCCAGTCACAATGATATCAAACAGTGATTTTCATATGGCCAATTATGTACATCAGAACACCGTTTCCTTCCGTATTTTTGGAACTGAAAAGGACTAAAGATGAGATTTCGCAAGTGCCACGTAGGTAATAACTTCTATGACATCATTCGCGTGCATTTTTAGAACATGGCATGTGGTCAATTCTTATTATAAATAAAGGATCTTTCAAATGGCACAGGTGCCTGAAACGGTATCGATTTCAATAGAATAATACCGACAACGTTCCAAGACGTAACAAAGATTAGATAGTTTTTTGGAATTTCATCATTTTGGTTTGGCCTTTGTGTTCTTTAGTGTCGATATTTTGATATTCCCAAAAACAGCCCACGTCATAATTTAAACTACATAGAATTATCTTGTAATTTCGTCATTTCGATTTTCTTATCTATCCCTCCGTTTCGACAGTTTAATGTTTTACCTTTTTGGTATCACGATTACCTTTAATTGATCTAAATTTATCTGGATGTCCTTTTAGGTATGTGATATTTGATTTCCGAACTCTGTTGAAATGCGGACGTCATGAAAATTTTGGTTGCGACATTTTGATTTTTCTGATCTATTCTTCAGTGTCGAAATTTCAATATTTCTTTTTTGATATCTCAATTAAATGTTTCTTTAGTTGAGTGATATTTGATGGCAGAATTCTGTTCAAAATGCTTAGATCATAAAAGTTTTAGTTGCGAAATAGAAGAACATAGTTGATGTACGGAGTTGCAAAACTTTTCAGGCCATCGCGTACGATGTTGACCAGAGTTATTAGAATTTTTTGAAAATTTTCTAGATGAATATCTCCCTGTTTTTACAATAGAAATTTCTTTCAATTTTGTAATCACATTTATTTTCATAAAAGATCCTACAAATATAGACAATTTGAGCAGCAGGCCTGTCTGTGGGGCTTGTCCATTTTCTTTACTCTGTTTCTGGAATTTGTTTGAACATTATGGAAAGTTTTGCAAGGAATGTTTTTCGTGGATTTCTCTTTGACTCGATGATCGTTGAATGTCCTTACATGTTTTTTATCGTACAATTTGTTGATTTAAATCGTATTTAGATTACTCTTTGGATTTCTTGATTGTTTTGTCTTTGTTTGATTCAGTAATATATGTTTTCATTTGGCTTGGCTGGGTTCCATATACACGTGACTTCTAGGTCGGCAAAGGGTGACCATATTCTTATGCGGTCTTACACACAACTATTTATAGCGAAATCTCTATTTTTAGTAACGTTTTTTGGTTTCAAGGCCTTGTTTGTTGCTCTGCCTATAACACAGGTACTGTTAGGCCTAAACATTGCATTTGTTTTGGTAAACTGTAATTCATTTACCAGGATGCATTCTATGACCTTTGGCCCTTGGAGCTTCAGCGCAGGAAAGGAATGTGTTTGGCGTATTGGCCAAAACTTTTTTACAAAGCTGGGACAAAATAGTAGAAAGCAGTTAAAATTGTATTTATTTATTGTTCATATTTTTCTTCTGTGATTGATGTTTGAAACTTTATCCCATCTGAACTAAAAAGTTGCATTTTTGAGAAATAATCAAAACTGATTTAGGCAGTTGTAAGAAAACTGCCTAATTATTTTTCAGCAATTTTACAAACTGGATTTGATAATGTTCGGTTCTAATTGCGTAGTATGCTTCAAAACCAGGTAGCTCATTTATACCAGGAGATGCAACGTCCCTAAAAAGCAGTTTGGTCTTTCAAATTTTTCCCAAGAGAAAATATTAAGATCAGTTGCAAAATCAAATTTTGACAACTTTTGTCCTATTTTTATTTTTCTGCCACATAAAGAAAGTAACTGCTTCTAACCCTTGGTTCTTTCCTTCGCAGAGGTTTTGGCTTTGTCACCTTCATCAATCCAAATTCAGTTGATAAAGTTGTGAAAAAGGCTAGTCACATGGTAGATGGTAAAAAGGTAAGACGGTTTATATTATTCAAAATTTCATCACATTTTTATGATTTTCTTGATTAAGTTAAAAGAATTTCAAAGCCTAACTGCAACTAAATTTATTTAAAAACTTTTTGTTATTGTTTTTACAGAGCTCCATTTTTAGTTTTGTTTTCAACCTCGATTCCAGGGGTATCAGAGCCCTCTGCCTCGCTTCAGTGCCCATTATAGTGATTCAGTGCCAGTGCCATGATTATTACCATGTTAGTGAATCATTAACGAAGTATTTCGTCGACGCTTCCAAATACGTTAAGGCTTTGCTACGAGAATATAATTTTTTTTCTAATACTATAACCTTCCTAAGATTTTCGCTAAAACCTTCCTCCAAACTAGGTTTGTGGGTCTGTGAGGTTTTTGCATCTCCTGCTTTCCTGTGTGTGCATGTATTTTCTCGGTTTTGAACCTTAGCTGGAACGTGTCCCAGAGACAGATTAAATTTGGAGCAGATAACATAACCTGGTAAAAGAGAATTTGCTTTGCAATTTAGATGATCTTTCCAAAAATGACCCTTTAAATTTATGGCCATTTATAATCTTATGACACCCTAAAATTTATTTTTTGCCTGAAAAAATACACCCCAAAAAATGGCACATCCCGTATCCGTTTATATGGAAGTGACCCCCCCCCCCCCCGGGCCTATTCTTTACGCTTGAGTATTAATGGACCACATTTTTCGGCAGAGTTTTCCCGAAATAAACAAATATAGCTAAAATGCTCTATGATAATGGAAACAGTCATTATTTGAAGACATGCTTCATTATTTTCTTAACCACAAATAATTATTAATTCCGTCGATATTTGGTTATCTAGGCCACAACTTCTTTGTACCGTCTCCTGAGACATTTTGGCTTCAGATAAAATGATAGGAGGCTTTGATAAACATATTTTGTAGTATTTTTTGCTCAAGGATTGGAAGCGTTTAAGCTGTGGCGAAGCAAACCATGTTTAGGTATCGTAAAGTTCCCCTACTACAATTCCCGTACACATCCACAAGTGTCCTAAACAAGAATTCAATTCAATTCATGTTTGACACAAATCGAGAGCTCATGCACTTACCACCCTTGAAAGCGTCCTGGTTGACTTTATCAAACGCTAAATATATATTTACCATGCCCCACAGGGAGTCCATACAATATTTTTGCTGACATGCCATTTCAAACTGTGCACAAATTTCAGTTTCAGTTTCTCATTTATGAATATACAAACAAATTCAAAAATTAATTATGTTACTGGCGTGTTTTTAAATTTGTCGTGAGGCATATTGCATCAGCAATTTAGTCTGATCTCTATTAGATATTGGCTAAGGTCAATTTTTGCCAGGGCCTAAAGACATGAGAAGCTTGTTAAGGGTGATTTTGAATTGCCTACTATAGTACTATTATAGTATACTATTCATATATAGTACTACTATTACCATAAAGGCAATGGCATGTAACTCCTCCAAAAAGAGGACGAGATTTTTATGAGATCTATATGATTTTTAGAGATACTTAGATAGGTTTTCAAGGAAACAAACAGATTTTTGCCAAAGGTAGACAAGATTTACATGCAGTGATTTGCCCTTCGGCATGAGGTCTTTTCGGACCAAGAATGCTTTGGAGGTGTCCGAAAACAGGTCACGGAACTACACTGTTCAAATTAGGCCCAAGGAGTGTGTGCCCTTAAGACCCTTAACTGACCCAAGCTAAACATACCTTAGGTAGTGTGTAATACGCATACCATCCAAGATTAATTCTGCTAAATTTGTCAAAAGGCGGGCTAACAAGATCAAATCTTAATCTTCTTAATTTAAGTCGATACAAAGTTTCTCTTTTTGAATTAAGGCCTTTTATTGTTACTTTTCAAAGATAAATGTGACAATTTTTCCTTTGAAATAAAGAAACACCTGTTTATATTGGATGAAGAATCTAGTGTAATTAGCTTTTTTTATGTCAAATTTGTATTTGCTGTTTTCTTCGTGACCTGCTGCTAAACTCGACTAAAATTGCTAAGACTCTTAAGTAAACATTGTTAGCATTGTTAGCAGAGGAGAGACCATACTTCTTTACGGGGGTGCTACTGAATACTCTCAACTCTGTAAGTGGTTGCAACAAACTTTGTTACTAGCCCCCCTTGCTTTTGGCGTCGCTGTCAGGACTTGCTACCTAATTCCTAATTCACTTCAATTCAATACCAAAGTCCTTTCGTAGGAGTTACATTACCTTCACCTCCTCTTTCTATCTTTTCACGGGTACCGGGTGAGTCAGAAAAATATTTAGATGTTCGAAAGCCTGTAGCTCTCAAACCATTTATAAGATTCCTATAAACTGATAATACCTGTGTAGCTAAAGTATCAGCTTAGATAAGAAAATTTAGTTTGTCAAAATCGTTCTCAAATTACAAGAAATTTTATAAAAATGCTTCATCTCATAATCCTTCAAAACAGGCCTAAAATCCCCGATCAAATTTGCTAGTCCTAGAAAGAGCTAAACTTGCTAACTTTTAAAAACCACTCACAAGATTAGCTATACCTGGGAAAATCGTTAGGTCCTTGATCTACTTGCCAAAAAAGAAATTTGAAAATCAGCCTTGTGATCAAATTTTGGTCATTTTTCAAAGAGGGGTACTTTTTGGGACACCTGGCACCATTGAAAAGAAATTCTATCAACTTTACCCTCCTATTCAAGCTTTTCATTAACAGCTTCCAAGAAAAATCATCCTTAACTTTAGATCGGGTTGGCCGATTTTAGTGAAGTAAAATTTTCAATTTAAGTTGGCCTTTCCGCAGTGGAATGACCTATAATTGATGGAGATAATTCACGATTGTACGTCTCGGCAGGCGTCGCAAGTTGTTTTACTCGCCCTGTTTGTTGCCTGACAATAATGCTGATTCATCGTAGTTGGGATCTAGTCACTTCGTGTATAACCAGTCATTTCACAGTCGAACTCGCAGTAGCATGGACATCAGATTGCCAACTGTTTGTATGTCAATTCAAAACTATTGCAAAGCAGACGCTCATGCTGTATTAATTGCAATGACATTTCATTGGCAGTCAATCGTATGTCCTGCTATCTTCAATTGAATTTATGCATCTTTGTTGCAACATTTCAGTCTCTTTATTTAATTCGCCACCACATTTTTGCTATTTGCTTTGAACGCACTGTCAGCGTAGGAAATGCAAAGGATAGTGCTGTGTTCATTGCCTCAAAAAGAGCATTTTATGAAAATATTTTTAGCAGCAAGAGCAAACGTTCCCTGAAACGTACGATGAGGTCATAAGACTTGTAAGAAACATTTATGCCTAGTCTTTGTCATCTAATTTTAAGTTTAAACGATAATCGGGCGAATGTATCTGAGGAAAACTCTAAAATGCTAAGGGACCGATCCCTAAAGCGCTGCA
Source organism: Aurelia aurita (assembly GCA_004194415.1). Taxonomy (NCBI): domain Eukaryota; kingdom Metazoa; phylum Cnidaria; class Scyphozoa; order Semaeostomeae; family Ulmaridae; genus Aurelia; species Aurelia aurita. The sequence goes on from REGM01000003.1 coordinate 3,405,654, forward strand.
AAGTTTACGTTTCCGGGACTCAAAAACGAAAAAACTAGTTAATGTTACTGAGAGCAATGCCTATAATTTATCTAATAAGTTTAAAAGACTTCAACTGTTACGCAATAATCGTTCTGTATTGAGGTGAAGTATGGCTGGTCACCTAAGCGAACAGATGCATTAATGCTACGTAGGCATAGTTGATGTTCGGTCACTCACTACGAAGCCCATATTGAACTGAATAGATTCACTTCAGTCAGCTTTCACCGCTCATTGGAGCGACAGGTATTCGTTTAGGCAGATCAGCGAAACAACTGCTCGTGTAATGAGTATATAATTAGCCATACTTTGGGTCGCAGTTCGGTCCATGATGAATCCGGACGAGGAACTGAGTCCGGATTAAACTTATGACCGCCGTCGGGACATATCGCTGGTACCAACTTAACTGCAAACTCTCTATATCTAATACTAGTTGAATTGATTTCTTGCTATGATGGAGAAAGTTGTAGGTCCAGTCCTAGTTGGGGCAATAAGGGAAATTGTGATGATGCTGGCAGCATTGAGAGACTGGAACTAATTTCTTAATTCTGAATTGGGATTGCAACGTTTTGCCTTTTGCATATTTCTCATGTTTCACATGAATTTTAGTAACCTCCGCCAGGAAGCAGCCATTTTGAAAATCATCTCTCCTGCGCAGTGACACTTGCAGCATTCATCCGTTGGTTTGATTTGTCGATGCAAACTGCATATGCTAATTTATCTTGTCTTGTGACCAAACATGACTTGTCCATTGTCCGGCAGCCCTATGTTTGGCTTTTGCTGCTCCTTACATATTCCATGAGGTCCTTATTGTTTCTTATGCAAATTGTTAGGAAGATAGATAAGCTTGACCCAGACAACAACATCTTCTACGCTTTCTCTCCCTCATACCAAGATAGTGCACAGTTTGTTGTGACAGCGAATTTACTGGTTGAGATTGAGCTCCTTGTTCACGTTGACGTACTACACAAGCAATATGGCTTACGCGCCAGTTACGACAGAACATTGATAAATTGTGGGTAGTTTCGCTAAATCGTAATCGATGCAAGCACAGCCAGCCTTCTCGTCATTTTTTAGTTGAGATACTGCGGAAAGCTAAAGGGGAACGTTGATAGAGGCCCAAACAAAGTAAAAGGAGGAGAAAGTAGTGTAGGGAAAACAGATCATTTTTGTTGCGGGTCCCCTTGAATTTGGACAGATTTCTTAGGTAAGGTTGTTGCAATGGCATCGTCAGGGGTTGGAATGGGGTAGAAATTTCCACCCTAGTTTCTCAGAGTGGCAATTATTAATCCGCAAAAATGGCATAAAAATGGTTGTGTATACGATAAAAAACTTACTTCTTTACTTTGTCCATCCTACTTTTACAAGACTGGCGACGCCCCTAGTGCGTTGGTTAGGGGTAAACTGGGAAGATTAGGAGAAGTTGTTCTATGTTTTGAAGGTAGAAAGCATGATGATTTTCTCCGAATTTGATGACTTTATTTCTAAATATCTCTCCTGCAAAGCTTTTTGGTGGCTTTCTACGTGTAATGCGATCTGGGGAGATCCAGTTGTCTGTTATATCTTGAACGACTTGAAGAGACTGTTAGAAGAAGTCAACTTGATGTGAAGCGAAAATTGAGTAGAGGCGAGGTAACAGGGCCTGTTGGTTTTAGTCAAATATAAGGCCGACTGTTTCAATGGTTTTCTACGCTGGAAAAGTGACTAGAAAGAGTTCGTACGTAGTGAAAACTCTACCAACTTGACCGTTATCTAGATATACCGATCTTGTCGCTGTGTAACAAGGAACCTTTCCCTAAGCTTTCTTTTCGAGCTTAATATTATTAACTTTATGTACCCCCTTGCTTCCGTTTGCGTCCCTTCTTGTTCTGCATCAGAGCAAACAGGGGCTGCGGAGGACTAATATTGAAACTTTGCAACATTGCAGCAATGACAATGGTTTGAAACTCGAATGTGGTCACCCTATGGTTGATAGATGATGATGATGATGATTATAATTATTTTAGGACATCCGATCTTTTGTTACAGATCCAGGTAAAAAAGATCCATGTTGAATAATCTTATTTCGTAGATTTATAGATTTAACACAACAAGTAACTTCATCGAGTTTCTATCTTCATTTTAATTCCCAAAAGCTTTACATCTCATTTGCATGACAATACGTCTAGACTGAAGTTCAACCAATCGGTTCATCTTTCCATTGTCTTTGAGGTCTAGAATTAATTCATGATGGCGGGCTGTCAATTCATAATGGCAGCCGAACGGATTCCATTACCTGGATTTAGGCCTCAATGTGCACACAAAACCACAGCAACTTAACACACTGAAAATTGTCGGTTGTAATTATGTGTGAACATAGTAACTGTTGCAGTTTCTGTTTGTCATTAATGTTAGGCTCTTTTTGCGTGCTTTTACAGAACAGCTATCTGTGCGACAACCGCAGTTTTACCGCCTTATCTGAAATCTTTCATTGGGTTTCCAAACGCAGTTTATCATTGGTTTTTCAGTGGAAGTAACAACTAAAAAGGTTTTGGGGTTGCTAGGTGTTTTAGCAAGATAAGAATCGAAATTTCCAGATATACAGTCTATCATATTTGATGGAAGAGCTGTGGCCCTGTGGCTGGTGAGAGTCAGCAAGCCTTGCCCTTTAGCCACTAAGATTAAGAGATTTCAGAAATAACGTTAAATAACCGTAGGGAACAGGAATTGCATTAGGTACCTACTTGAAAATTGTGGATTGTAGAGACATATTTTAAAGGTTTACAGTAGTTGACAGCTTGTATATGAAGATATTTCATAGCTACTGTCGATGATGGACTCCCCCATAAAGCGGGAAGTTGTGTCAGTTTTGTCCGCTCACGACACTAGCCTTGCCCGAAAACCGACAATAAATTTGCTGATATAATAAGCTCAAGTCCTTGAGCAATTTCAGTTGGCCATGCCTTCAATCTTGTAAGTTTCAAGTTTAAGTAAATAGTTTTGCAAAAAATAACGATGTAAACAACAACAGCAACAATTGCAACTGACAGACTTATTACTGGAGTCCCTGGTTTCCCTGCGTTCTTTGACACGATGATGTCACTTTGCAGGTTTACCTCAGGGATACAAGGGGGGACTTAGGTAATCAGTCGAAGCAACGAAACCAGCAATACACAGGGAGGGAATCGAATCTGGATCGAACAAGTCGCACGATTCGCCTAGACAATTCGATTTAAGTCGTATGCACTCGAATGTTCTCCAAGTACAGTCCAAATGTAGCTCGTCCCAGACTCTTGTAGTTAAATAGCCACAAAGTCAATTGACCTTCAGACCAGGAAAAGAATCGTGCGCTGTGTCAAGTTTGCTTGACTTAAAATCACAATATTTGCAAGCAGGTCAAATAATTTAATTTGGATCTTTTACCGGGCACATTGATCCCTCAGTAGAAATTTTTATGAGCTATTTAAGCTGAATGTCCTGGTCAAGATATTGACATTTCATACAAATGAATTTCACAAGCCCTCTTGGCATTTGAATACATTGATATGCCAAATATTATGATCCTCATTGTTCTCTGTGTGACCTTTAAATATTTTTACTGGACAGCGCAGCGATTACGCTCGGCAAAAGTGAAATGTCGAAAGAAAAAGGATAGAAGAGAAAAGGAAAAAGCTCCTCTCCTCCGCAGTTTTGATTTTCGATTTTTCAATTTTTTCACTGCCGAGCCTGATCTTAGGCTAGACAGCGATGCTCTATTTGTAAAGTCCCTCGTGGTCTGCACAGGGATACCAAGTTTTTGTTTTTAATACCGTCAATTTTGCTTTGATTGGCACAGTTTATCATAGCAAGAACAAGTCGCACGATTGGCGTGGACAATTCGATTAAAGTCGTATGCACTCGAATGTTCTCCAAGCATTGACTCTTGCTGCTTAAAGGCAATTGACGGTAAAGGCAATTGATGGAGATATAAGACAACTTAAATTAGGGCCTGGGGAATCTAAATATAGCCTATCATATTCCATTGTATTTGATGATCTCAATAAATTATCAAAACAATTGGACCACTGATCTAGGGATTGGAATAATAGAGGCACGCGGCCTTCTTTTTATTCTATTATAAAACTAGATCGCTATATGTCCGTCAATTGTCTTTAAATAGCTACAAAGTAATTTATCATTATTATTGCACCAATTTCAACGTGCGAGGCATCAAAACTTAATTTGAAACTGGTTCTTTCGAAAATTGATAAATTGAAAATGTTGCTCCTCCGTAATAGCTGTAAAACGTGTGTCCTTTTTGGACAGCCAGTGGGAATATGATATTTAATGAAGTACTTACAAGAACTTTATTAAAAATTGGAAAGATTACTGCCCCATAGAGCTTTACTGCTGACTTTCCTCTCCAAAAATGAAAAATTGAGAGAAATTATCTGAGGCAGTAAATTTAAGATATCATGAAACATCCATACTGACCAAACTTCCTCTTCAAAACCTTTATACAGTGGTGTTCATTCCTTGCGAAATCAAATTATTCGTGAACTTAGGCCAATTTTTAGATGAAACAGTATCAATTTGAAGCACTTTGGTGTCGCTTTATTTCAGCATCGTTTTGAGCATACATCTTTTTATTCTGCTTTCAAACGTACTTTGGTAAACCCCGCCTTCAGGTTTAGACAGCCTTAAGGTTTCAGACAGTCAAAGGAGAATTGTTGCCATATATAGAAGGTTGACGACAGAATTACGAATGATGCTTGCCAAGTCAAACCACAATTTTTTTAAAATCATCATATACATTAGCTTGCGTGCAGACTTTGGTCACTGGGGAGGAGGGAAAGGATCTGCACGCAGGCTTCATATCCATTGGCAGTTTGCTTAGCAGAAAACGATTATTTTTGAAAGAGTTTATTTGATCCCAGTTCTTGGGATGAAATACCAATGCCTTTTAAAAGAAAGATATGTCTTATTGTCAAGCATGTCCAGGCGTGTCCCTTAGTTTCTTTCCGCCCTTTTTGGTTACTGACCATACTTTCTCGCCAATCCTATACCTCTGCTTGATCCTGGTCGCAGTAAAATTCTCGTCGTACGTGGTAATTCTAAAAACCGAGCTATAAAATATTCTAAAAACCATGTTAAAAACTGACCTTTCGTGGATAATGTACTTACGAATATTTGCAAAGAGATTCGAATGCAAGAAACTAGAACATTTACCACACTGAGGCCTTTCTGACTTATGTCCATCAGAGTTTGACTTTAAAACGGAAATGGTTTTTCTGTTTGAAACATTTCATACCTGCTTTCGAATCGTTGATTGTTGTGACATTGTCAGACGAATACAAGATTTCTGCTATTCGTTGCATTTTAGGAAATTTTATATTTGACCAAACATGGAAAATTCTCATTTTAATCAAAAGCTATTTAGGAAATAAGAAATAAATCTTACAATGCGACTTTTATTGGTACCTCCTCTAATGCAGTACAAAGTACTTTTTAGCCCCAGCAATCGTACCACTCTGTGAACAAGAACAAATTTTGAAAGGATTATCCCCGCTTCATTTTTTTATCATTCAATGAAGTTTTACTGTGAAACCGGCTCTAGCATTTATCAGTAAAATCTTTTATGTGTAGCTTTTTGTAGTCGTATATTTAATTGTATGTTCTTTGTGCAATGGCCTCGGGGGAGGGGGGGGTATCGTCCTTGTCCTTGTTGTGTTGTAAAGTATTTCGTAAGTAGTGTCTTAGGTAATTTGTCTTTGTAAAATTTTACATTGAATATATAAAAAAGAACTTTTTCTTTTTTTACTCATCAATTCTATTTCTTATCTTTCAGGTAGATCCAAAAATAGCAATTCCAAGAAAAGGTCCAAATCAAAATCAAGTGAGCCATTTCTCCCTTTTCTGATATTTTTTCTTTTACCCTGCTGATTTTTATTGTGATAAAACATTTCAGAGAGAATTCCGTTTAAGCAGAACAATGCAGCTACAAAATGTTTGAAAATCTTCCAGGATGCTATGTATCTCAAATATTTCTGTCAATACACATTGGGTCTCCATGTGTAACATTAATTATGTACAGGAAAGGAAAATTATATCCAGTTTATCTAGAGTTCTTGTTTTATTTAGATTCGTCTTTGTAAATTTACGCCTTCTTTTTTGGGACTTTTAAAGATTTTTTGTATTGTCAGGATAAAATTTGGAAAGAAAATGGTTTTTTTTTGTATTTATTTAATCATTCAATTATTCCTTCCTTCATTTGTTCATTCATTTATTCGTGCATTCATCATCTCTATTCTGCATTGTGCTAATTTCATTCACTCACTCACTCATTCTTTCGTTCATTCATTCATTTATTCGTGCATAATCTTTATTGGATACAAATTCAATTATTTCCCTTCAGTTACTCCCTAATACACACCCCTACTTACCAACTCAACCACTCACCCTTAAATTTATTGACTGATTCACTCTCCCATGTCATAGCCATGCGAACATTCTGCTAATCTTATTCCTTTCATTCATCTATTCATTAATAATCGTAATTTGACACTCATTCAATTATTCCTATCCAGTTACTCCCTTACACACTCCACTACTTACCAATCCCACTCAACGCCACTCACCTTCATTCTCATTCACTGACTTTCTCTCGCAAGTCATAACTATTTCAATATTCTCCTATTTTCTTTCACTTTCATTCAGGCATTTAGTAAAAGATTTCATTCACTCATTATTTTCCCACCTCAATGACGTTACTCCCTTACACACTTGCGTACTCACCCATTCACCCACTCACCCCTAATTTAATTTACCGTCTCCTCCTCTCAAGTCATAACTATTCCCTCAATCTACTTATTTCATTCACTTTCATTCACTTTCCTCCCACAGCAACTGGGAAGTCCTGGCTGCTATTTAGAGAAATTTTACTAAATAAACGTGAGCAGAGAGATCTTCCTAAAGATTTTTAACAAAAGGAAAATGGGCGAAGTGACCCCAACTTGTAGGACCTATCTTTGGACAAACTGTGCTGTGTATAAACACAGCTTACATTGTCTTCAAGAAAAATTATTCTGTCTTTTATTTTTGTCGTGGATGTTGAATACTCTCATAGATTTGTGAATGTGTCTGAAATGAAGGTGATGCAATTCTCTTTCGTATGATGTGTCTAGAAATAGGCGTGGTGATTAGCAGATGATTTGAAATATTTATTCCTGGCAACCCAAAAGTTTGTAAAACGTTGTGCTGTTTTTGATTGACCAGGAAAACAACGGTGAAAAGGATGAAGTGGAATAGATTATTGTTTGTTGAGAAATTTTAGTGGCGAGTGGGCCGATGAATGAATGTGTGAAGATATGAGAGGACGATTGTGCCAATGTAGCATCATCAGAAGAATTTCTGAGAGTGTGGATAAGAAACTCTCAGATCAGATCAGATCTCAGATCACTAAAGGATTAAGAAACTTCAGTACTGATATAAAATTAGTTAAGAAACCTTTCTATCAGTCAAGGAAATCCAAAGCATATTTTCACTTGTTTCTTGTATTGCTTTGCTTGGAAGGTACTTGAGTGATGTCTTGACATTGGCACGGCTTCATAAAACTTCGTAATGAAATGTTCACGAGGGGACAGAATGTAAACATCAAGCATGTTATGAAACTCCTAAGAAACTCTTAGTACTCAAATTGTGAGAATTTTAAGAAACTTTTCAGTACTGGGTCAAAGTTTAGTTCCTTATAAAAAATACGTGTAGTTGTTTAAGTTTGAGCCTCTTTCCTGGAAAGGNACTCTTAGTACTCAAATTGTGAGGATTTTAAGAAACTTTTCGGTAATGGGTCAAAGTTTAGTTCCTTATAAAAAATACGTGTAATTGTTTAAGTTTGAGCCTCTTTCCTGGAAAGGTTAGCCTATCGCACAAGCCAAGGTTTGGTCTAGAGGCTCCGAGTGCCTGGGGAAGAAATAACTAAATTAGCATACATATTAGACAGGAGAGGAAGCAATACGCAGATAGACAGACAGTTTCCAGATAGGCAGACTATTTTCATATCATATGTTTTTGACACATGGTTAAATTTCAAATCTTTGGTTGCAGATGACATCACATTTTTGAAGCTTAAGTTTATTTATAGTAATGAAATTCTTTTATAGCAATGGCCTAAAGGTTATTTTTCTGCAAGTGCAAGCCATGTTGTAGAATTTCCCTGCGCGTAGAAAACAACTTTTTGTCAAAAGCCAAATATCAAGTTTTAAAGTGCTAAATTTTCCTCGTAAAGTTTGCAATAATGACTGAGCGTAAAATATGCTCAAATAGTTGCTCAAGACACGATTCTTTTTAGCAATAAATTTTATAAGCAAATTAAAAATATGTACCATTAACTTTGCTGGACGTTGCTTCAAAGAATTTTCTAATAAGAATTCTGAGGTAGATTACATTACTGACACGTTACTGATAAAGATTAATTCAAAATGTTTTTAAGTTGTATTAATTTTTAATTTTCTGTCACAAAATCGTGTTTTTCATTTATGTCAATTATTAAAATGTTGCTTCAGTAAGCATCCTGATAGTGGAATGACTTTAAGAGTATATAATAATTTTAAAGTTACCAGCATTTTCTTTGACATCTTTTTCGGAGCATTAGAAAATAACAGAGAATACACTTAAGCTATTCTGTTAAAGAGTCAAGATCGAGTGATATTTGTGTACATTTTGTAGAAATCGAACGAATTGTCGAATGTGCACAACAGTGATTGGTGATAGAAGCTATAACACCGCTCAATCGAACCTTTCGACGAATGAAAATTTATAAAAATATCGCTCGATTCAGCCTCTTTTGTAGAATGGCTGAAAGCAGTGGCGGACACTTTGCCAAATATTGGGGGGGCGAAGCTATTGTTTCGGTTAAAAAGCATTGTTTATTTCTATTGTTTTCGAACAAAATGTTATTGTTCTTCCCAACATTGGGGGCGACCGCACCCCCCCTCGCCCCCCCCTAGTGTCCCCTACTGGCTGAAAGGTCTATTTATCGATCTTCTGTGCGATCTTAATAACAACTAATGAAAAGATTGTATTAAATACNGAATGAAAATTTATAAAAATATCGCTCGATTCAGCCTCTTTTGTAGAATGGCTGAAAGCAGTGGCGGACACTTTGCCAAATATTGGGGGGGGCGAAGCTATTGTTTCGGTTAAAAAGCATTGTTTATTTCTATTGTTTTCGAACAAAAGGTGATTGTTCTTCCCAACATTGGGGAGCGACCACACCCCTCCTCGCCCCCCCTAGTGTCCCCTACTGGCTGAAAGGTCTATTTATCGATCTTCTGTGCGATCTTAATAACAACTAATGAAAAGATTGTATTAAATACAATTTGATTATAAATTGATAAAATTTTGAAAAATAAAAATAAATGTAAATAACATTTTGTTTTTATAACTTTACATGCAACAATGTCGACATTAAAAGTCTTTTTATACCAAATTAATTTTCTCAATTTTTTGACAGTTTAAAAAAATCTTCATTGGAGGTCTTGCAAGTGATACGACAAGTAATGATGTTCGAGAATATTTTGAAAAATATGGCAAGGTAACAAGAAATTTATTTATCAGTTTTGTTGGCAAGAGTTTAATCTTCTTATTGTACTGTAGTAGGCTGTCAAGGACATTTGAAAATCTAATCTTTTATTGATTATGTTATCGTGAAAGAAGAGGGTGTCCTGAAAATGTCCTTACATTCGAAAAAACACCAAAATTCGATCACATGGGCAATCTTAAAATTTATTTTTTGGCATGTAACGGGTGGGCCAAAAAAAGTAACCCCCAAGATAAAAAAAAATCCAAGAAAACTTTCTAAATCCAAGATTTTTGATGAATTTATATGGCACTAAGTACAGCATAAAATACACCTATTGAGAGAAAATCGGTTCATTATCAGCTATATTTACGGAAAAATAAGCTTTCGAAAAAAATGGGCCATCCAATCCAACATATTTGTAAAATTCTCCGTTGCCTGACTGAGGGTTCAACTTAATTTTGAGAATTTATTCAAAATGTTCAATATAACATTTGCTCTTAAGTGAAGAATATGCTAGCCATGGGTTTTGGCCTAAAACAAAAACGAGTGGTTCAATTTGATTTATATTTGAACCGTTAAAATGATAAAAAAAAATTTCTTAGCTCAGGTATTGTCTTCTTATAATATGGAAACTGTTTTCGTGCAGTTTTACTTTGCAGTCGTCAGTGTTACCAAAAAGAACGTTTCGTGTCAAAATCTGAAAGAAAAGTGAACGGCCCATTTTTTACTGCTTTTGGGCATATCAAGTTGCATGATTTTTTGCTAATTACTGATTTAAGAGGAAAATCTCATGAGTCAACATTATGAGAAAAATCTCAGAAATTAATTTGAAGCCAGTGAAATGATGGAGGGTCGGTCCATGTCACATTATCAACATAAGTACACTTTTTTAACCCTATGTCGGCAGTTTTAACGATAAGTTGCTCAGAGGTACATGTCTATCTTGTAAGTAAAGCTCCGGTCAAACGATCCTACATTTCGCCAACATTTCATCCAACATTCCACCCAACATTTCATCCACCATCGAAAATGACGATGTTAGGATTGTTTCGTTTGACCAAAAGTGTTGGGCGAAATGTTGGATCGTTTGACCAAGGTTTAATTTTATGAAATTTCTTTGAAAAGTTCCTGCTGTGTCAGGTTTTATGGCCACTTTTGTCCTAAAATCTCAAAATTTAGGCCGTAAACGACTGTTACATTTTAGGATGAGTATGAATAGCATTAAAACAAATTTAAGACCAGATATTGCAAAAAGAAATTTCTAAGAAATTTCACAGGATTACATTACTTACAGGACGGACCTGCACCTTTGAGCACCTTATCGTTAAAATTGCCGACATAGGGTTAACTGCACACCTGACAATTTGACATGGAGTAGCCCTGGATTCAAAAATCCAACGCCAAAAATCACACAACAACTTGGATTACAGACACACACCATTCCTTCGTGTTGTGATACAGTAAAGTCCCGCCTTTAAGAAACCACTTTACAAGAAACTCAGACCCTGAATTTTTGCAAAAACAATATAAGAACAATAGACTAATTAAGGAAGAACAATAGGCTGATGTCAGAAAATGGGTTTCTTAAAGGCGGGACTTTACTGTATTCCATTTCTCAATTTTTTCTACCTCATAGCCTTGAATTTAACAGGTATTGATTTTTGGAAAACAATTTTTCTGTCGATATATCAATTTTGATATTTGTCTTTTTTGATAAATTCACAGGTGACTGATGTTTTATTAATGTATGACAAACAGACTAGGAGACTTAGAGGTAAGTGTCTTCCCCCTTTCCCCCTTCCCCCCTTTCCCCCTAAATTTTAATTTGATANAAGCTATAACACCGCTCAATCGAACCGTTCGACGAATGAAAATTTATAAAAATATCGCTCGATTCAGCCTCTTTTGTAGAATGGCTGAAAGCAGTGGCGGACACTTTGCCAAATATTGGGGGGGCGAAGCTATTGTTTCGGTTAAAAAGCATTGTTTATTTCTATTGTTTTCGAACAAAATGTTATTGTTCTTCCCAACATTGGGGGCGACCGCACCCCCCCTCGCCCCCCCCTAGTGTCTCCTACTGGCTGAAAGGTCTATTTATCGATCTTCTGTGCGATCTTAATAACAAGTAATGAAAAGATTGTATTAAATACAATTTGATTATAAATTGATAAAATTTTGAAAAATAAAAATAAATGTAAATAACATTTTGTTTTTATAACTTTACATGCAACAATGTCGACATTAAAAGCCTTTTTGTACCAAATTAATTTTCTCAATTTTTTGACAGTTTAAAAAAATCTTCATTGGAGGTCTTGCAAGTGATACGACAAGTAATGATGTTCGAGAATATTTTGAAAAATATGGCAAGGTAACAAGAAATTTATTTATCAGTTTTGTTGGCAAGAGTTTAATCTTCTTATTGTACTGTAGTAGGCTGTCGTGGACATTTGAACATCTAATCTTTTTATTGATTATGTTATCGTGAAAGAAGAGGGTGTCCTGAAAATGTCCTCACATTCGAAAAAACACCAAAATTCGATCACATGAGCAATCTTAAAATTTATTTTTCGGCATGTAACAGGTGGGCCAAAAAAGTAACCCCCAAGATAAAAGAATTCTGGAAAACTTTCTAAATGCAAGAATTTTGATGAAATTTATATGACACTAAGTACAGCATAAAATACACCTATTGAGAGAAAATCGGTTCATTATCAGCTGTATTTGTAGAGAAATAAGCTTCCGAAAAAAATGGACTATCCAACATATTTGTAAAATTCTCCGTTGCCTGACTGAGGGTTCAACTTAGTTTTGAGAATTTATTCAAAAGGTTCAATATAATATTTTGCTCTCAAGTGAAGAATATGCCGACCATGGGTTTTGGCCCAAAACAAAAATGAGTGGTTCAATTTGATTCATGTTTGAACCATTAAAATGGTAAAATAATTTTTTTTCTTAGCTCAGGTATTGTCTTCTAATGATATGGAAACTGTTTTCGTGTAATTATGCTTTGCAGTTTGCAGTCAATCTTACCAAAAAGAACGCTTCATGTCAAAATCTGAAAGAAAAGTGAACGGCCCATTTCTTACTGCTTTTGGGTATATCGAGTTGCATATTTTTTTGCTAATTACTGATTTAAGAGGAAAATTTCACGAGTCAACATTATGAGAAAAATCCCAAAAATGAATTTGAAGCCAATGAGATGATGGAGGGTCGTTCCATGTTATTAGCAAATTATTAGCAAATTATTAGCAAAAGTACACTTTTTCAACCCTATGTCGGCAATTTTAACGATAAGTTGCTCAGAGGTACATGTCTATCTTGTAAGTAAAGCTCCAGTCAAACGATCCAACATTTCGCCAACATTTCATCCACCATCGAAAATGACGATGTTAGGTGAACCAAGATGATGGTCAAACGATTCAAAATTTCATCCAACATGATGTTGTTGTTGTTGTTGTTGTTGTTGTTGTTGTTGTCGTGAAATGTTGGGTGAAATGTTGGGTGAAATGTTGGGTCGTTTGACCGAGGCTTAATTCTATGAAATTTATTTGAAAAATTCCTGCTGGTTCAAGTTTTATGGCCATTTTAATTTTATCCTAAAGTCTCAAAGTTTAGGCCCTAAACGACTGTTACGATTTAGGATGAGTATGAATAGCAATAAAACAAATTTAAGACCAGATATCGCAAAAAGAAATTTCTAAGAAATTTCACAGGATTACTTGCAGGACGGACCTGTACCTTTAAGAAAATTATCGCTAAAATTGCCCGACATAAGGTTAACTGCACCTGACAATTTGATATGGAATGATCCTGGATTCAAAAATCCAACGCCAAAAAATCACACAACAACTTGGAGTACAGACACACACCATTCCTCGTGTTTTGATATTTCATTTCTCAATTTTTCTACCTCAGCCCTGAATTTAACAGGTATTGATTTTCGGAAAACAATTTTTCTGTCGATATATCAATTTTGATATTTTTCTTTTTTGATAAATTCCCAGGTGACTGATGTTTTATTAATGTATGACAAACAGACTAGGAGACTTAGAGGTAAGTGTCTTCCCCCTTTCCCCCTAAATTTTAATTTGANAAAATTGCCCGACATAAGGTTAACTGCACCTGACAATTTGATATGGAATGATCCTGGATTCAAAAATCCAACGCCAAAAAATCACACAACAACTTGGAGTACAGACACACACCATTCCTCGTGTTTTGATATTTCATTTCTCAATTTTTCTACCTCAGCCCTGAATTTAACAGGTATTGATTTTCGGAAAACAATTTTTCTGTCGATATATCAATTTTGATATTTTTCTTTTTTGATAAATTCCCAGGTGACTGATGTTTTATTAATGTATGACAAACAGACTAGGAGACTTAGAGGTAAGTGTCTTCCCCCTTTCCCCCTAAATTTTAATTTGATACACACATTTTTTATAAGGAACCCCTGATAAGAAACTGTAGACTCAATCTTCAAAGATTAAGAAACCGAGCTTCCTGGATTTAAAAAGCTAAGAAACTTTTGTAATTTGCAGCTTCAGTTTTCTCTCAAAAAACATTTTGACACTGTGCAGTAATTGACAAATGTTTGAACATTATTTTGAGTGTGATTTCTGTTGATATTTGCATTGAGATCTTATTTGTTAATTTGAAAGCCCTTTTTAATAAAAATAAATTAATTCTACATCCAGAGCATTAAAATGTAAGAAACTCATAGGACTTTTGATAACAAAAATGTCCTAAAATCTAAGAAACTTGCTACCAAACCCCGGACTTATAAAATAATGTATTGTAAAAATGCATTTATTGTCATGTTAAAGCCCTCACAAAATGAGCAAATCTCGGTTTTTTACCAAATACTCTTAGCTCGTTTGGCCTGGGATTATTCGAGTGAAATATTCTTCGCCTTTACGCCCCTTAAATTTGAGATTAAACTGAGTTATTTGATGTCAAAGGAAAGGTTGTTTTTGAAGACGCAACCAGCAAAACGATAAAACCATACATCTTTTGATCACGCAAAGAAATCGACTACACCTCCCCAAAATCTTAGCTTCCTAAATTGGATTTAGCTGGTGGTGTATCGCTAACAGAAACAAGCAGCTTGAATCAAGATATTTCATGGCCTTGAAAAACCTTTATCCTTTTTTATTTAGGAAGTTACTTTAAAAAAATAGCCACACCTCAAATTGGTCAAACTTTGATCTCATATGAATGATTTGAGGTGTGTGAACCTCGTTCCCATGACCCAAAAGGAGGCTGCTGAATCCAGCATGCAGTATTGACGTAGGAAACTGGCCCTCGGAACCATGTTGGAGGTGTGTAAGACTGAAGGATGATAATTCGGCTTCATTGAACAGTCAGGCTAGGTTTCTTAGAAGTCGGGAACTCAGAACATGGTTTTCAATACAATCATAGATGATACAATTTCTCAGATGGCTTTCCCAAATTTCAAAGAAGATTTAGGCCCCAGAAATCTTTCTAAGTATTTATGGCTATTGAGTTCCAAGGACTAAAATATTCATCAGGCGACCTTCTGTGTTTTCAAAAGATGGTTTAAACATAAGAAAATCCTTCAAATCATTTCAGGGCATCAATGTGAAGTAAAACATTTTTCAGACGGCTTTTTGAGGTTTTAAAAAAGGTTTCGGCCCAGAAAGTCTTTCTAAAAATTTATGGGCACAAGGCTAAACTAACCTATTCGCCAGGCGGCTTTCTATGCTTACAAAAGACAAATTTGGCCCTAGAAAGTCCTGCAAATTATTTCAGGGTATCAGGGTGAACTAAAGCACTTCTCAGACGCCTTTTTTAGGTTTTAAAAAAGGTTTAGGCCCCAGAAAGTCCAGCTCATCATGTCTGATTATTGCTGGTTTATCTCAGACACACTCTCATGCATAATTTAATAATTATGACTGGAAAATGCATACTTATTCGTGAAAAGCCCTTTGCTAATCATTATTTATTGAGAAAAGCTGTTTCAGAAAAAGAAACCTTGCGTAATCACAGATGATTTTAGAATCTAGACATTTGATTTCTCCATTGGCCTATTTCATGATTACGTGTCGAGACAGTTTATTTTCAAAGCTGCTTTATCTGTAGAGTATCGCAAAGATTATTTCACCAGATTAGGACTTATATTTGTGTACATGGTTAACCCTGATAACCACACCGTCTCCATTTAGAAACTTGTCTGGAAAACAGCGACTTTATAATTTCTTTTTGGAGCAAACGCTGCAAGGAATATGTAGATTAGACCCAACCTCGTTCTCATGAACCAAAAAGAGGCTGTTGAAATCCAGCATGGCAGTATTGACGTAGGAAACTGGCCCTCGAACCAGGTTGGATTAGACCCAATAGACCATTTCGACATTTAGAAAAAGGGTCTGGGAAGAGCAATATTTTTATGATAAATGGCGAACACAAATCTAATAAATGGCTGCCATGGGGTTTTTGCGAATGAGTTCTACAAGTCTGTTGGGTTTAAATATATGGTGAAAGTAATGCAAGTTACGGCGAGCATGCATCCTCCGTACTTGTTATCTCGGAGAAATTAGTTATACCCTCATATATTACTAGCCCTGCCTTTCAGCATTTCCTGGCATTCGCTCTCGTCAAAGCTACACTCCTTTTCTATTAAGAAAATTGACTCTGTTTTATTACTAAGATTCAGGAAATTTTCCGCCCACCCCGTTTATTAGAATTTAGGGAATTTTCCACCCACCCAGTCTATTCCAGACTCGAGAATTGTTATTTGCTTCGATACTGGTATCTGAAGAATCGAAATTTTTAAACATTTTCTCGTTTCTTCAAAAACAGCTTCCAAAATTCTAGAATTAAAATTTCCAAAAATTTTAGAACTGTATGATGGATTTTTGCAGAGTTTTTTATATCACTGTTAAAACTAAAAACAACAACGAGATACAATATTCTGTGCCGCCCATAGCAGAAATAGACATGACGTCGTCTGGTTCTGGCTATGAACGGCATTGTCAATAGACCATTTTGACATTTAGAAAAAGGGTCTGGGTAGAGCAATATTTTTCTGGTAAATGGCTGCCACGGAGCTATTTCTATTTCTTTGTGTCTGCCATTTACCAGAAAAATATTGCTCTCCCCAGACCCTTTTTCTAAATGTCAAAATGGTCTATTGTATGTTAACCTTTGCCCCATAACATGTGTTACGGTTTGTCGAAATTTGTCGATAATTCGTGGCTGCATTCGGCGAACTTCGAACATTTTGTGGGACACCCTGTGAAAATTTTAATCAATGATAATTGATACGATTAGTAAATTTTCGTGAAATTGTTGAAAAAAATCTGGGTAAATATTATTTATTTGCTGGATGAATGAAAGAGACAAACAGAGGAAGGAAGAGGTTGGGACATTGGACGATTTCAAATAATTTTTAATCTTTGATGAATTAAAATTAATTCTTGGCAATTTCCTCACAGGATTTGGCTTCGTTTCATTTGAATCTGAAGAAGTCGCTAAAAGGATTTGTGGTGAAGGCTTTCATAAGATTAAATCAAAGAGTGTAAGTGTTTTCGAATATTGCAATGAATTGAATTGAATTGAATTGAAATCTCAGGTAGAACAAATTCCTGGTTTTGGCTTTGCCGAGATTACGAGAAAAAATGTAAGACTTCTACAATAATACAATAAATGTTGTCTAAAAAGCATTCCTGGCTTGTCTACAGATAGGATTCATACCATCTGAAAATTTAATTCAATGTTCAGTTTGAATGAAATTATTTAGCTGCTTTGAAATTTTGTGGTCTGTTAAAAATTTTATCTTCAGGGAGGGGTAGTTCGCAGTAGAGAGAGGATTTCTGCCTGTCTGGCATTTTCTGAGAGCTGTGTTTACTCGATGAAGATTTTGTCTGAAACTGTAACACAACAGTGTTAATGTTTTTATTTATTTTGAAACCAAGGAGAAATTGCAACTTTTTGGATAAATTAAGATTTTCACGTTTGGTTTTCGAAAACGTATTTCTACTGTTTTGAAAAGCTTACTTTGAAGAATGTCTCTTTTTGAGAAATGCTTTCAAGCAAATGCATGATACTATTTGTCCGAAAAATGACCCACATTTGATAGGTTTGAGATTTTCAGTTCCACTCTCCCACTCAGATTTCCACACACTGAGATATTAATATCAGCAACGTGATATTTACTGGAGCTGGCGAACTCCCGGAGTTATGAGCTGCGAACCCAAAGTCAAAAAGATCTTCAACAAATTGCAGATACCTGTCACAGGTTGATTTATTTCAGGCATGCAGGAAAAAGTTAGGAAGCATTTTCTCGAAAATTTTCTGTTCAGATTAAACATAATTAAATAGCTGCGTTGATAGAAAAATGTTTCAGTTTGAAAGCAAGGAAATTTTAAAGCCTTGGCTCTGTTTTAAAAGAGACTGCTTTTAGGCCCGTTTTGTACGCCAGTCCATGGTGTGAAAATTACGCGTTCATAACTCAGCGATTTCTTAACCTAGAGCAAGCACCAGGTATTAAAATCTAAGTTATATCTTAAGGAATGGAAATATAAACATTTTTGGAGTTGTGTCTATTTTCACTTCACAAGAATTGTTAAAACATGTGGGAACCCAGGTTTATCCCCTACAATGTGTACTGGGCTCTTCACCTTCAAGAATGCATGGACAGCTTTGAAATGACGTTGATCGTTCGCATTAACAGGTAGAATGCAAGAGAGCACAGCCAAAAGAAGTGATGCAAGCGTTACAAGGTAGAGGACGAGTTGGCCCTTATTTGGGAGGTACTACCCCTCCATTCTTACCAATTAAAACCTAGGATATAGATGGTAGTCGAGGGGTGTATCACTCTTCTGAAAATCTTACGATATTTTTGAAAAAATTGAGATGATTTGAAATTTGTTGGGGATATTTCTTGAAAGCAAAAGGGGTACGAGATTTTTAAGGAGTGATACCCCCCTTGTGGGTAGTCTTCAACAATTAATTTTCAAGCTTAGGAAACGCACCGTTGTTGAATAAATGTGCCTCCTGAAACAAGAGTTCCAATAATCTCATGGGACACCAAGAGTTCCTAGGATGTTTCTAAAAGGCGTCACTTATTTTATGGCAAATAGAGAATTATTGTGATTTCTCTAAATGTCTTGTCTCTTTAACGCCCAAAAAGTAAGTTGAAAACTTAACACGTCTCAAATAAAAATTGCCCAGGGCTTTTGTTAGAGGATATATGTTATTCCAGTCGAAACGTAGGCCTTATGGCTGTTTTCCTTATGAACCTCTTCAGCAGGTTAGAGTTAATTTATTAAAACATTAGTTTGTTTTATTAATTTTCCTGAAAAATTGCTTTGAAGTGCAGTTTTCACTCTTAGTTCTTCGACTTTATCAAGAGTTTAAATCTGTGTTAGATGACTGCTATATTTTTTCTTGTTCGAGCATACATTTTCAAATAATTGTTTTCTTTTCGTAGTCGATTTGTCGCCCTTTTCGTTTCCAAGATGGTACGCCCAGTATGGTACCCCTGTGCCATTCTACTCAGGTCAAGGTGAGATCACGGAATTTTCTAAAGGCATTTTTAAATATTTTTTTTGGGAATTTTTTTCAAATTGTCTGATTGCATTTGTGCACAGTCTCCTTTTTAATTTTGTCAGTGCACACTGAAAGAGACGGTTCACAGGACGGAGGGTCTGTAGGGGAGGGGGTTTAGGAAGAGGATTTAAAGTACATCTATAGAGGGTTCGATAACAAAATATTTAACAAATGGCTCGGTTTTGCATAAAAAATTCAAGGTCAGTGCAACTTTTAGGTTTTTCAATGTTCAGAGATGTTTGTTTTACCTACCACTTATTCATCCTAATGACAGTTACTTTTGGCAACAAGTAGTTGAATGTGGAGGTGACTTTGTAAGAAACAAGTGTCGAAAATATTTGTGCTTTTGTTTCCAGCTGCAGAGTGGCCACCCATTAATGCACATATGTACCAACAACTGGCCAAAATGGAAGGTGAGGTTTTCTTAGCATTTAAGTGAGATTTCACCCTACTCTATTAAGATGCAATCTACAGTATTTATTAACAGCGCCGTTGATGCATAGGACATGATGTAGCTTCTTTGAAAACTGATGGCAGTAAACTTCGTAGATTGCTTGCTTGGAATTTTACCGGGTCACGGAACCATTTTGCTGATATTGAAAAACCGTCATGTTGCACCCCATAATTTTTTGTCAAGAAAATATTTTCATTGTTGCTTCTAATGCAAAATGTTCATTTGGTTACCCTATCAATCATTGCTACACAAACGGTCTTTGCTGGCAACGAGGAGCACTTGTAACTTTCCCAAAATATCCTGTGATAAATTCTTGAAAATAATCTGGACCAAAGACCGTTTAGCTATTCTACAAAAGAGTCTGGATCGAGCGATATTTTTATACATTTTTATACGAAAGGTTCAATTGAGTGGCGTTATAGCTTCTATCACTTTTATTCGCATTCGAAAATTCTACCAAATTATATAAGATATCGTTTGATCTGGATTCTTTTGTAGAATAGCTAAAATGTCTGTTGGAAAATATTGTTTGAGAAGCAAAATCTGATTTGTTTTATCAAGTAACGTTTGGCCAGATTTTAAAATCTTATTCACATTTTCTACATAAATGACTCACATTAAGTAAAGTAAGAGAGCTATTATATCCCGTAAATATTCATGCTTGCACATATCTTGAATAGGAATGCTAGGGATTAGATAAAATACAGTAAAAATAACACAAAGTTATTGCCAGAATAAAACTTCTTCTATCGCTCAGCTTTTGCCAAAGTTAAAAAAAAGTATGGTATCACAATAAAATTTGTCTGTAAAGTAAGTTTGTCAGCTATTTTTAATGTTATATTTCCTTTTTGGTTCCGTGACCAAACGCATTAAATTGAAACCAGTTTTATTTATTTTATAAGCAATGCACTTTGCTATTTATCTAAATTCATACATTCATGCACGCTCCCTCAGTCATACACCATTAAAAATATCGACACATCTTAACCTGCTTACATGCTACGGTGAGTGCCTTCTGTTGATGTAAGAAAAACGCTCAACGTATTGCCAGGCATTTATGCCCAAGGAGAATCGTAGCTTTGAAACTGAAAATAATCAAGCATTGGAGCGAATGATGCATGATGTTATACTTCCTGCTGGTATAATTGAAGTAG
>REGM01000003.1:3428887-3522414 GCA_004194415.1 Aurelia aurita
AAAATGAGCCATTTCACCGTTGTCTGGGTATCAACTTTCCTTTGCTTACACTTTCATTGTGTTTTGCAGGATTCCACAACTTTCCTCCGGGCGGAGGCGGGTTCATGAATATGTCAGAAAGGCGTGCAGAAACATCACCACAACATGGATACTACAGAAGCAGCTTTGGAAATGTTAGGAGTCCGGATGTTAGACCGAGATCTGATCCTAATCCGCAAACAAACAGTGTGTCGTCATCATCCGTTTCAAATATGCAAGATTATGATTATGGAGGTACGTTATGATTATGATTATGATTATGGAGGTACGTTATGATTATGATTATGATTATGGAGGTACGTTATGATTATGATCACGATCACGATCATGGAGGTAGGAATGTTTTTCCTAATATATTTTCGGACAAATAATATTCGGACGTTTTTAGAAAAATTTAAATTTAAAGAAAGGTTTAAAACGTCAATCAGGTGAATAGGGTGAATAGAGTGATTCTTCAATTTGAATAGTTTATCTTTTTTTATTATTTATTTGTCTTTATTTTATTTAACATTCTTTAAAGTTGGTTATTTACAAATAGTTATAAGAATATATATATATATACACAATAACTAATTCAAACCAACTACAAACTAGAACTAATTACATAATATAAAGTATAATATAATGTCCTATTAACAACATAATTTACAGCTGCAGTTTGCCCCCTTCCATGTTTTGATTTTCTTTTTGAACGCTGCCACATTTTTGCATTTTTTGATATCGTCACTTAGAGCATTCCAAAGGATGCTGCCTCTAAAGGCTAAAGAGTTGAGGCCAAAAGGATGAGTTTTTATTTGAAGTAATTTCACTAAATTATTAATCCTCAGATTGTATTCAATTTGCTTAGTGCTGAAGAAATTCCAGAGGTATGATGGATTCAGCGAATTCAGATTTTGAATACCTCTAACATTAGTTTTTGAAGATTCTTTATATGAATTGTTGTATTTATTTATCTTGTTTCATTATTCTCTCTTAGTGCAAATGAACCAGTACCATCAACATGGACAAGGGAATTTAGCCCCCACCCCGTCTCCACTCAGTCATGGAGGTATCAACCCAATAAATTCACCTGGACCAGTGGAATATATTTCAGCTACAAGGACGGGGGCTGGTGCCGGACATGATTATGCTGTTTACAGTAACAGCGTGCAAGGATTCGGCAACGGCATGGTGAGTATCAATTTTTGGTTTAGAATTTTCTTTCATTTTCAAATTCTTTAAGGAGGGTAGCCCTTCAGCGTAAAAGCTGGTTTTTGAGGGGCCTCCATTAAGATTCTTCATCATGTTACGTTTTGTATATATTTCCCCTGTTTTGTTCTTAAAACGGCTCAGACTAGATAAGCTTTGCTTTTTCTGAGTCGTATAAGTTATACGTTGTATTTAGTATTTCTTATAAACAAAGTTTGAATTGAATTGAATTGAATTGAATTATAATGATACATAAATTAGCTAAAAACCTTTTGGTCGAAACCTATAAAAGTCTAGAATGCTACCGGGTGTCCCAAAAAAGTACTCCCGTTTCAAAAATCACCAAAACTCAATTATCTAACCTAACATAAAATTTTCTTTTTGACCCTTTTTGTCGATGATCCAAATATATTTAAAGATGATGATAAAATCTTTATTTTCATTGAAAAACCATATTTTGAGGTACACTTTTCAATCAATATACTAAATCTTGCCTAAGAGCAAAAATTTGGCAATTTTTCATTATCTTTCAAGTCTCCAATAATAGCGTACGTTTCTTTCTTTCATTTATTACCAAATTAGAAGCTTAGTATACAAAAAGAAATTGATCATGTAATCATCCGTGCTTTTTGCAGTATGCTTCAAAACCAGGCAGCCCTAAAAAGAGCTGAACTTGCTAATTTTAAGGTAGGACACCTATGAAATTTAGGAAAAAACTCGATTTCTCAAAAAAAATGTTATCAATTTTTATTTTGAAGATCTACATATTATTGAATTGTTCCTGTAATTTTTTTTCGCCTAGAATGCAACGTTTTGCTAAAAAAGAAAGATTTTTAGTAAGGGGTGTTACTTTTTCCTTAGATACGCCCATAGCAACCAATTTTTTGGGAGTCAACTCCAAACTGTGCGTTCAAATGCCCCCAAAAATGTTTTCCCTCGGAATATTACGGGACTCTGCCCTCTGTTAGAGCTGTTTTGCCACCTTAACCCGCAAACGAGGCTAGGAATGTCTTTCAAGATCAATGAATACTCGATATCTTTGAACAGTGAAGATGGGGTCAACGAAAACAGAGAATTTAAAGTAGTAAAAAGCATCAATCTTGAGGAAATCGTTTTAGAAAAGGCTCAGCAATGGTAAATTGAGATAACTGTGTACAAATCCAGCTAGCTTCTGCAACGAATCAAGAGAGAGAGAGATGATTCAGTGTTGGGAACGGCCATCTTCTTGTTTAGGCCATATCCTATGTGGATCCAGAAAATCAAGGTCAAAAGCTTATTCCAAAGGCATGAAGCGAAACATATGGATATTGATGGGGAGGGTTTCAACTTTAATTTGTTCATTTGCCTACGTTAATAGTCCTGTTCAACATATGTGGAAACTGTTGTCACCACAACATGCAGTGCAGCAACTCAAACAAGTCAACATGTCATGTATCAAAACATGGAGATTGATTATCACAATTCACAAAGAATGGTTTCTAAAAGCTGTATTATCATTGTAAGATGAAAGAATACTTTGAATGATCCATAATTCTAAATATTCTCTGAAGAGGAAAGAAAAATAGCCTTGTAATAACATTTTTATATTTGAGAACAGTCCTGGCATTTTGGGCAAGAGGAGCAGACACAAGCAAAGCAGACACTTAGTACCAGAAAATGATTAGGGTCTATGTAGCATGAGCGGAACTAGACAGACAAAAAAAGAGAAAGAAACTGCTCTGAGTGGCTAAATAGCTGGAATAACATTTTCCAAAGCAAGAAAGGGACACATATATTGCTGGAAATTGTTAATGTATCATACTTGTCAGCTAATTTGGAAAGATAGTGATATTTAGTTGCGAAACCACCTTGAAAATTGTACTATTTTATGTTTGTGATTTTACCCTGAAATCACAAAATGGGCGAAGCTAACTCAAAAACCACAAAACCTATTGAGATCAGGTTTTTTGCATTATGATATTGCCAGCATCCTCTCTGGCCTCCACCAAAACTAGGTTTATACAAAGCATACAAATAACTTTATTTCTCCAACGAAAATCTCCAAAAAATCCCCGAAAAATCGCATTTACGTTCTGACCACCTTAAAACTGATTAAAAAAATTAGCAAAATTTATTTTTTTGGTGGAGACCAGAGAGTAGGATATAAACATTAGTTATGAGTAATTATCAGCTATTTATATTTAGTAGAATTTGAAAATTTACTGCCGAACGAAAAGCACTTCTTTTGCGCGTTTTGGTTGCCATGGCAATATTCACAAGCAATTTCTGAATTTTTATTCCAAAATTTATTACAGTTTGATGTGCCCTACCTGAATCACCATCAATGGTTTGGATAAGTAGCCCCTGTAAAGATTTCAGATTTTCATAGGTGTCCTACCTTAAAGCCAATCACAAGATTAGCTACACTGGGAAAAATAATTTGGTCTTTAATCTATTTGCCGAAAAATATTAATTTGAAGATCGGCCTTGCAATCAAATTTTGATGATTTTTCAAACAGGAGTACTTTTTTGGGACACTCGGTACTTTGAAGCTAAGATTTGGCCTAATTGTTTCAGTTCTAGGCAACGCTTCCTCCAACAGTATAGCGATGCCTCTGAACTTTGGTAGGTTGTTTTTGAAAAGACTGTAACTCTTGCTCCCCTCCACACCTCCCTCAAGGGGATATTCCAACCGACATGCACGTGCCATATCTTTGTTGTCCGCTATTTTAATGGACCATTAAAATGGCGACAAGAAGAGAGCACAAAAGGATGTATTCACAAAGCATGCCGGTTGCAAAGGTCCCTTTAAGGCCCCTTTATGCTGGAGTTCAGTAATGGACGCCGACTGTCTTACACAGGTGGAAATTCAACCAGATGAGGTTAAATTGTTCTCAACAAAGGACGCCGATCTCTTTATTTTCTGCTTGTTCTATTAAATGCACAACTCCTTTGCTCGCCTGCACAGTTTTAGAGGTAGTATTCACTGCTCTCCTGCCAAAAAGCCTGGTCTAACATAAAAATTGGCCGTTTAGTGTTGACCTCACTTTCATTTTCTATTGGAGCTACCCATAGGGAGGCTGATGATCCTTTGTTATTTGGACTTTTATGCAAAAACTCTCTTTGGAAAGAACACTGCAATCTCTGAAATCTTCGACGTAAGCAAGGTCATATAGCAGGACTACTAAAGCCTTGTTGTGGAACAGTGATCTTTGGATAATTCGAATTTAAAAATGGTCATTCTTTACACAATGGTCATTCTTCACACAATGGTTTTCGGGGTTTTCGCTAATAGGGATGCCAGAATCAAAAAAATAATGATCACTTGAGTATTTGTTTAAAGAATAGATTGCTTCGTTTTGAGGTGAAGGTTTGCGCCTAACTTTCAAACGTAATCCCCTCTTTTTATCATTATCCTCGAAATGAAAGCTTTGTCTGGTAGAATAAGCCCCAACAACAAAGAGTGCATTCCTTTTTGGGTCACGCTCAGCCATTTCTTACTCCAAATCCACGGAGCTGTTTGCAATCGCGATCAACATCTGAGTAGGCCTTTGTTTTCGTCAATCTTCTACACGTGTTGCCAAACAATGTACTCAGCGTGTATGCGTGAGATAGTTGCAGTAAAGCGTTCATCAACGGCTTTCTGGAAGCAGAGTGAGTCTGCGCTTTAAGAATCACATTGGTGTGGTTTAGTATTAGTGTGTTATGTTGTCGAGTATAAACACACAACTGTCAGGACCGCTATCTCCCGTTTTACAGCCTTTGCCATGTGCTAGCGATAATTCAACTGTTAGGTCAAGTCGGTGGCCATTTACCCACTTGACGAGCGTTGTTGGAGCCTCTCTGTAGTGGTAACCTCTCTTTGATGTAATCAGCCATGGGAAGTAGGAAAAGCGAAATGTGTTTTGGATTTATCCAGTAGTATCAAGAATTAGAACTATTAGGCCTATCTTTGTGCATGTTTTCTGTGTCAATCTGCTCCGTTGTCCTGTCGATTTTGCATTTTCAGAAGCCTGCTGTCGCTTTCCGTCCACCAATCCAAGCGCCATGCTTTTTAAAGTTGTTGTATGTTGTTCCTTAAAGCTTCCGTCCTTTCCCCTTTGAAGGAGCTTTAAGGAACAACATAAAACAACTGTAAAAAACATGGCGCTTGGATAACTTGGATAGGTGGACGGAAAGCGACTGCAGCCTTCTAAAAATGCAAAATCGACAGGACAACGGAGAAGATCGACACAGAAAACATACACAAAGGTAGGCCTATTAGTTTTGATTCTTGATACCACTGGATAAACCCAAAACACATTCCGCTTTTCCTACTACCCATGCAGAAACAAATACTTTGTAAACTTGCTTGCACTAATCATCACTAATGCAAGTATTAATGAAAGTTTGTCTGGTGAAAGAAGAGAAGAAAATCACAAAAGTTGCAAGTGCTTGTGGATGGATGAGCTTTTTGCAAAATTTTCGAAAGAATGACAGCGTTTTGTGACTTTTTGTAACTTCTGTGATTTATATGATTTCTGTGATTTTTCTACATTTCCTGTGATTCTTTGCGATGTTTTAATGATGTTTGATAAGGCCTACGTTAAAAATAATTCCCCAGTTACACGATACTGGATTCATCCCACACCGGATTACTTTTCGCATCGGATAGGGGGTGCAGTTACACGACGCCGAAGCAATCCGGTGTCACTCCACTCCGTTTTCGCGGAGTGAAACCACTCCGCTCTGGAGGTGAGGTTATAACCAATCCGATTCACTCCACTCCACTCCACATTCCATCTCGTGTAACTGCATGAATCCGATGCCACTCCACTCCAAAACCTTTCTCTGCAAAAGGCTTTGTTTTGTAGAACAAATAAACATGGCTTCGCAGTTGTAAAAAACAATAGGCGTTGACTTCACAGTGCAGGGTGACTCAGTGTCGTTTAACTGCAATAAAAACGATGCGAATTTGGCTGGGATGGTTTGAAACCAATCCGATGTGAAAAGCAATCCGGTATCGTGTAACCCAGACCTCGGTGATTTACCCCCTTGATGTAAGCGGTCTAAAGTTCGTTAAAAATATCTAGAAATGATGATGTAATCAATTCTTTATCTCATAGACGTAAACTCGGTAATTGATTGGATTAGGTCGTCAGTTTACCGCAAAATTTAATCCATCTTTTGATTTATTGACAGACCTCGTTGAGACAGTAAGAACGGAAAGAACCAAGGTGAGATTTCTAATTCATTTGAAATAGATTAGATTTAGAGAAAGGTTAACTTGAAAACATTTCAAAACAATGTGGTGTGCTTTCTGGAAAATTGCCAGATTTCTTGTACAGGGTGTCCCAAGAAAACGTAACCCACCTTCATTCGAAATTCTTCAGAAAATGATAATATTTGAATTAAAGGCCCGTTGTCAACCATGATCCTTTGTGCACCGAATGAAAAGCAAGACAAAGAGAACCTAGGCCAGAAGTGACTTTCAGATAATACGAAAGTCGACTTTGGTACCACCAAGGATCATGGTTAGTAATGGGTCTTTAATTTAGCGCATATCATCTGAAAGCACAATCTATCTGTTCCCAATGATGCAGTTTGGATACATTAATTGGATTGTTTCAATTCCATTGTCTACGGTAATGAAATCATGAAATTTGTAGGGTACAGCGTAAATAAAAAGCAGTACTTTCCTGTTACCTCTGCGAGGGATTGGCTGTTTTCCTTCGCAGAGGTAGCCATAAAGTAGTGTCCTCCGCTTACATTGAATAAGCGAGAAACAGACTTAGAGTGAGTAAGTCTACCCCTACCCTTCTAACAGTCTAGAGTTCGGTAAGTACTGAAAATGGGTTTCAAACTCACTCTGTATTAGACCTTTCCGCAGTCAAATGCGAAGGTGCTGTTCGCGTTACATCTTGGTGTCGCATCGGGAGCTGGGAGCTTCCATGCGATCCCGAGATGCAACGCGAAATGAGCCTTCGTATTCGACTGCGGAAAGGTCTATTGTGGTAAGATGTTCTTGCTCATTATTCACTTATTTCATTGTAGGTCAGAGACATGACGCCTTTGAAGGGAAAAACTCCAAGATCTTCTCAGTTCGTTTGATTTTCTAAGTTTTTGTGGGCCTTCATTGATGCCTCAATAAAGAAATTGAAGTACATGACATTTCGTTGCAACAGTGTGATAATTTGGTAGATTTAGGCTCCAGCAGCATCAACATTTTAATTGTCATGGTTCTAGGTGAGTTTTATCGATCTCTTTTACTTTTTAGTACCACTTGAACTTTTGTGGTGAGGAGACATTTATTCTTGGAGTCGAATGACTGGTCCAATGCAAAGTCCCCGGTGAATACCTGTGAAATGTTCTCATAAAAAATCCTTCTTTCATTTATCTTTGGCAGAAAGCTTTTTAGACATTCTGCTAATCTCTAATCTATATGTGCTACCCTGGTAGCCCATGGCAACAAGTGCTGTTTAAATGGAGCTATTTTAAAAATCTCTGTGACCGCGACTTTTGAAAAACAGCTATTCTGTCCTGCAGTGCCATGTAAAATTTTTGGTAATTTTCTATAGTTGATCTGATCCACCTTACAGAAATCGCACCTGAAAACAGACATTTATATCATGCGATTTCGATAGAAAAATAAACGAGTTTCACAGCAAAATGAAATTATTCATTTAAACTAGGCAATCAAGATTGATTCAAAAGTGAAGCAGTGGAAGGCAATGAGTAGCGGGCAGCTTAGTTTCGAAGTTGCAAATTTGCAAGGTTTATGGACACATTTAACAAATTCTCCAGAAACAACGAAATTTCTAGGTAACTGTGGACTAAAGAAAATATTATGGTTATAGCAGGGAGGAACGAAATATGCAGGTATTCACCAGGAAATTTTGCATAAATATGAGGCGTCATGTACAATTTTATTCTTTCAAAGCATCCATAAAGTATTTTCCACTACAAAGTTGAAAGATTTCATCTGTTGTCATTAAATTTCGCCTTGCAATCTTGCAGCAACTTTGATAAATCTTCGTCAGTGACATTCTATGATGGAATAAAGCATAATTTGAATTTTGTTGCCAATGCAACTCTTTTTAGGACAAAGATAGCTCAACCAAATTTTCAAATTATGTTCTTCATAATGTATGTTATGCAATAAACCCTTGAAAATCACAAGACCAAAATTTTTTCTCAGTTTCAATTTGTACTAAAAAAGTGCAAATTAGCATGTAAAATGCAGATTGACGGAATCTTCTATGATTGAACACAAAAAACGAATGCAGCTCACAGGCTGGCTCCAATGCAACAACCTCCAATTTTCGACCCTTGATCCAAGAAATTTCACCCTTAGTCTTTCGTCTTTCCATTTGTGACTCTTGACCTTTAAGCTTCAGCAGCAGTAGAAACTAAATCATAGACTTGCGAGACTGCTGACCAAGATTTTATTTTATATACTTCGGTGAAATAAAAGTGTTGTTGCCACAAGATTGCTTGGCGAAGTTCAGTAACAAGGTCATTTAACAGAAACTGTGATCCATACTTTAGCCTAGGAAATATATACAATCGATGTGTTTTGTTGCTTAAAAAAGAGCTGAAATTTGCTCAGATCTAGGCAGCGCTTTGAGATGTCTAACATCCAAAATTTAAAACAAAACTGCAAGGCTTCCTTGACTCGAGTTCCTTGACTCGAGTAACACAAGAAGG
The DNA here is from genome assembly GCA_004194415.1 of Aurelia aurita. Lineage (NCBI taxonomy): Eukaryota > Metazoa > Cnidaria > Scyphozoa > Semaeostomeae > Ulmaridae > Aurelia > Aurelia aurita. The sequence goes on from REGM01000003.1 coordinate 3,437,780, forward strand.
AAATTTGTCTCCATGTATCAAGCGTAATGATATATATTTTTCTATGCATTTCGAGATCGTTTCGGCAGAACTTTCACATCTAGTTCTCTACGTCTCAAGAACATGAAGAAACAAAAGAAAATCGTCTGTAAGCAAAGCATTTGCAGGAAATCTAATGCTATAAAAATGTATGGAAATCTGTTAGAAATTATTATTTTAGGGTTATGTTGGCTTGAAGACAAATATTTTTGCAGACCTTTGTGGAAAGGTCAAGGCCGAAGTTTATGAATCACAGTTTCTCGTCATGATTGCTTACTGTACATTTATTGATAAATCAATCTATCAATCAATCTATCTTTCGGAAATTCAACTCTTACTGTTTGTACTTTGCACATTGGATAACCATTAGCAACTAAGACATGTCCAAATCTATTTTGATATGAGACATCGTATATATTTTTTATTTTGCAATCAAATGTATACACGATAATTGCCCTCATATAACCGAAACAATTCTTCTGCTTACTGTATATTAAAGATTTGTCTTTATGTAGTGGCATCAAATGCCTGTAGTTGTCAAGCCATTGCAACGAATTTGGTGTTTATTTGGCGTATATTCCCATTTCCCCATCTCCTTGGCCCGCTGTACCGTTATTCCCACCGGGTGAGTCAGAAAAACGCACGCTGTTTGAAAAGCTACTGTTCGCTAAATATCAAAGCAATTATATGTATTAATATCTTTTGAATAGCTGATATGTTCAATTAATATTAGAATTTTTCCTGGCTGAAATCGGTCACTCCTTTCCGATTTTTTATCAGCGAGTTTCTCGAGAAAACCACTTAAAAAATTAATTAAAAACGGCCTAAAATCACGATCAAATTTTCTGATCTAATTGAACAAATCGGCTATTAAATAGGACAGTGGGCAATATTATTGCTTTGATATTCAGGAAATACTTGATTTCCAACCTGGTTCCGAGGGCCAGTTTCCTACGTCAATACTGGATTCAGCAGCCTCCTTCTGGGTCGTCAGGGCGAAGTTGCTTGTTTTCAAATGTCGTGCTTGTTTTTTACCCACCCTGTATTCCCCCGTTATTTGCCCTTGCTCGTTGTTCCCTGCTCTCTCAATCAATCTCGTGTCTTGATCTTTGAACCTCTTTTTCCAAGTTTAACGCTTTCCATTTTTCGGTTGTCTTTGCAGTTTTTCGTCCTGTTCCTGCTACAGCTCTGTTCTTATGCCCATGGTCCATTTTTTACCTGCTATTTACTGACGCACTGCCCTTTTGGATACCCATTAAGTCCAGAGTTGATAGGTGACATCTGTTTTCATCTTGTTTGGAGAGAGCGAGCAGTTTAAGATGTGACGTTAATCTCGTATCCCTCCCCCTCCCCTCTCATTCCCAGGACAAATATGACTTTCAGGCGCGTTTCAGAATTTCATTCAGATAAAGTTTCCTAATTTTTTCAAAAATTTGACGCCCTAAGTACACATACTTCCCTCATATTTGAAAGCTTTAGGCCAGGAAGAAAGAGACAACTGTTTACGTCTTGAGAGCTTTGCTCGAGTACAGCTAGATTCTAGAGAAAAGCTCTTCCCATTTTTTAGGACTGGCAAGTTTGGCCAAATTGTACCCTCTGTTTCCGAGTCCCTTTAGGTCTCAAGGCATTTCTCTCCCCTATTAAAGAGGATTTATTTTCCTAATAACAGAATTTAACCTTATGTCGTTGTGATGGCTTCCAGTATGATTCCATTTTGCCTTCTTTGACGTTATGTCGTGATAAATGATTAGGCGATCGTTAATGAATCGTTAATCATGATAATCAATGTTTTCCACTCCAGTGTTGATTCACCACTCTAAATATCTTGCAACTTTACAGCAGCAGCCACATAACTCCTTCGAGTATATTAATATAGAATTATTTATTATATACGTAAAGTGGTGAGCAACATTAATTGGAGACAAACAAATCCGAGGTGTGTATCACTCAAGCGTACGAAATTTCGATGAGAATTTCCATACAGTAGACGGGGCGCAAGGGCAGCATGCCCCACCTGTAAAGTGCCCTATCTTAATTCCAAATTGCCCTTTACCTCGGCCTTTTTTAAGCTTAAAAGTGCCCCTCGAGTTCTAAAAGCGGCCATTCTTAGAGCTGTGCCACTCCAGGTGGGAACTGCTTCCTACGTCCCTAACAATTGTCACCGGATTGTAGACATTTCTCAGGAAAACAGTAAGATTTCTTATGCCCTTAGACATTATTGTACTAAATTCGCAGAGAGTGATATACCCCTCGAACAAATCAGGGTGAGGGCAGAACTGATGCGATGTGTGCAAGCAGCTTTTAAATTATTTCTTAATGAAGTAAGATTTTACGAAACTTGTCCACTGAGACCATTGTGTATATGCATGCATGTTGAATTATAATCTATGGTGTAGGGTTTGGATATGCTATTCCGTGGGAGATAGGAGACCCTTTGAGTCTATGAGATTGATATTCTTCTCGTAACGACAAATTTAGGCCCAAAATCCTCTGGATTCGTTGATATCTGCGATGAGTCCACACACCAGTTTCTCATACTATTGGAATTCAGAAGTGAAGTTGTCCAATTTTGGGTATGAACTGTTAGATATCATTCATTTTCCCTGTTTGTACACACAAACATTCCGTGCAACTCGTTCTTTGTAACCTTTTGTTGCCCTTTTGTGTTTCCAAGGCATGCTATGTCTTGCTATAGCAGCTTTGAAAGCAGCTTTTAAGTATCAAATTTTGATGAAGTTTAACAGAAGTGAAAGATGAACCTCGGTCTCGGAGACTCTTTGGGCTTACTGTATCCCTTGGTTAGTCTTGTGGCTGGGAAATTTACAAATAACTACTTTGATATTTTCCAGGCGCCCTGTAATATTTGTGAGATTCCACCAAGATTCTAGATTTTGTGAGTTAAGGTGCATATAATTTTGAAACTGAAATTTCCCGGCCACAAGAGTATCATTTGGTTTCAGAAATTTGCAATCGTAGCGGGACTGCACCGAGAGATAGAGATTCCGTCAGAGCCTTTGAGCTATCAATTCAACTCGTCCCCTCTCCAGTCACTATGCTCCAGCAGATTGGTAAACTAGCCTAATTGCGCAATCCAGTATGTTCGTCTAGCAGTCTGCGAAATGACACTTCCATAGAGCAGCAAACATCTTCAGACTCCAAGTGAAAATCTCTTAGAAAAGTCTTATTATTAAAAATATCTTCATCGAATAACCCCAAAAGTAAATTGTTTAACCATTTTGAATTGATCTCGCTCTCAAGGCTCTGACGTCATGAATTGCACATTAAAATCAGCGTAGTTATCACCAATGGTAACCTGGTAGCATGTGATTTACGATGCTCAAATGTTGTTATAGTTGCAGTTACTATGCTTGAAATATCGTTGCTACGTTTCTCAAATTTGAAACCCCAATGTCCCCCCAAGAAACCCTAAGTTCAATTCAAAAGTCTTGGCACTTGAATTTCCCCTTGCAGCAAAATAGATTCCAATTTGTTGATTTCAAAAGTGCCTAACATCGCCAAATAGAACTTCACACGTTCTTTGCAAGGAAGGCCTTTGTCTCGGGGCATATTTTTAGCAAAAATTCAAGTTCGTCTTGTGAGAAACTCTTTTTTGTTCTTCGCAAAGAAGTTTTCAAATGCCAAGACTTTTGAAACATACTTTAGTTGAAAGCTAGCCTACACTGTTGAACCGAGTCTTCAACTTTAGTACCATAACATGCCTTTCGTTCCCAGAATCTTATTTCAGACGCCAAGGATCATGATGAAAAAATCCCTGACGCCATCTTTAGCGCAGTCGTTAATTCGGGGAAGGGATGCAATCGGTGGCTTTACCTACTTGCAGGACAAGGCTCCAAAATCGAGTTATTTGAGAAACTTCTTTATATCTACAATCATACCGTAAACATTGTTTCTTGTGGCAGACTTATTACCTGAGTCCCTTGTTCCCAATGCTCTTTGACTTGAATGATATCGCTTTGGTCAATAGACACTCAATGTTACTCTAAAAAACTCGACCCTATTTAGGCCCTTGCAACAAGAACATTTGGCGGCAATCAGCTCGCAAGATTCGACGAATTACATTGTGATTCAAGCTTCGATCGACAATGTGAAATTTACACTACTTACGTATGCTAAGTTTTCGTTATATACCATGTGCTTAATGGGTTTTTCCTGCATTTCGTTTCTGCGAGGTGATGGCTGAGAATGGGCCTAAACAGGGTTTTTTTCTCACTGTTTCATTATGAGTCCCTATTAAGCAAGGTATACCGCAGGGATACAAGGGATTTAAGTAATCAGTCTAAGACAAATACAGGTGTAAAGTATGATAAAGTACCCAGGCATCCTCTTGTAAGGTTTCAAACTGAGAAAAGCGAACGACGTTTCAAGCATTTCTCACACCAGAATACAAAGATTAATTAAACCTCGATTCATGGCGGAAGTTGTTTGAAGGATAATTTCATTTTAAAACTTTTGAACTGAAATAGATATGCTTTCGTTTGTTATGTAGTTTACATCTTCATTATTATCATTATTATTATTGAACTTATTTGCAATGTTTGATTATTATTCAAATCTATTTGATTTGACATTTTTAATTTACTTTTAATTGGCTAAGTAACTGATAGATTTCACTCTAACTTTGGTGGATTACTACTCTATATACCTGTTTACCTATTTCTTTGTCGAATCCTCCGATCTAGCGCAGGTCTGTCGCATAACTCAATGGTTTCTTGTTTAACCAAGGGTGTCAGGACACCTATTATGTAATTAATAAATAAAGGTATAGTTACCTTGTTTTGCTTGTTGTTGTCTTCTTTGTGTTGTCTCTCCCTGCCTTGTGAGCTTATGAGCAGCATTGCAACCGACCTTGGCCTAAATTAGGCCAACCGCTTTTTCGAATCTAACTCCCTTGTATTCCTGTGTGTATGTGCGCCTTCGCAGAAGACAGAATCATTCAGAAGACAAAATGGCTTGCGGTTTAAAATCCTTTCTTCTGCGAAGGCGCACATACACACAGGAATACAAGTGAGTTAGATTCGAAAAAGCGGTTGGCCTAATTTAATTTAGGCGGNCTCCCTTGTATTCCTGTGTGTATGTGCGCCTTCGCAGAAGACAGAATCATTCAGAAGACAAAATGGCTTGCGGTTTAAAATCCTTTCTTCTGCGAAGGCGCACATACACACAGGAATACAAGTGAGTTAGATTCGAAAAAGCGGTTGGCCTAAGGTCGTTTGAAATGTTGCTCATAAGCTCACAAGGCAGGGAGAGACAGAACAAAGAAGACAACAACAAACAAAACAAGGTAATTAAACATTTATTTATTAATTACATAATAGATGTCCTGACACCCTTGGTTTAACCAGCATGCTTTGCGCGTAAATCTGTTATTTGCCGTAGAGATTGCAGTCCCTTAGAAAATACGACATAGCTTAGTCTACATATGCGCAAAGCTTGCTTGTTGAACGGTTGCCTTGTATTTGCAAAGTTCGCTCATTTGATGGAATTTACGGTGCATCACATCATGAGCCAGAATTTTACAGTTGGTTAATGCAAATTTTTCCGAAGCAAAATACGAGTATTATTGATTGATAACACTAATTATTGCCAAGTTTACTCCAGATTTTAAATGCTCGATGATACAAACTCATTAACAAAAACATGATCCATTCTATCGTATCACAAAATTTTGAAAAATTTCGTAATGGCTTTAAATTCATCGATACGTGCTCTTGATAAAATCAATATAGGACGTTTTACCCAGCCATAGTTTTAATTTTCGGTTATCTTTTGTTCTGTTGGTGTGGATTTCACTCTGGGTCTTTGTTACTTTATTTCTTGGCCCCTAGGACAACCATTATGTACAGAAGAGTTCTCATTCAAGGGTCCACCAATTGCTGCCAGCGTATTCGAGTTCAGTCACGACTCTTATCCTCTTTTAAAACCTTGATAAGGATCAAAATCTCTTTCCATTGCTTTCTCCTTCTTTGGTTTTTCCAATGCTTTCTTGTGTTTTTGATAAGCAAGATCTTTTAGCAACGATATTTTATATTTAAGTCTGTTTACGATAGCTTTCAAGTCATCGCCTTTCTTCGATTCCTTTTGATTTACAGAGTCACTTTTCTCTTTTTCTGTTGTTCCTAAAGCCTCATTCTTTGGTCCATTCTTATTTGCATCTTTCAACACGCTTAAATCTTCTTTCTGACCAGGATTATTCGTATTTTTATTTCCACCAAAATCTTGTGTGTATTTCTGCCTCAAATCATGCCATGTTAATTTAAGCAGTTCCTTTCCTTTCTCTTTAGTTGTGTTTTTAAGGAAATTGTTCAGGATGCTATCAAATTGTTTCACAGTTTTTACAGTTTCCTCTGCATTTAATTGGCTGCTGTCTTTTGCCTGTGATTCATTACTCAAGGTGGCATTCTCTTGCTGTCCTTCGCCAGCTTCCTTTGCTTTCATTGCGTGAGGATTTTCTGACAATTTCTCTTGTGTATCGGAATTTTTGTTTTCTTCCATATTTTCCGACAATTTTGCTTGTGAACCTGAATCTTTACTTTCTCCATTATTTCCTGATAATTTCTGCTCTGATTCAGAATTTTTACTTTCTCCCTCATTTTCTGAAAAGTTCTCTTGTGTATCAGAATTTTTATTTTCTTCCGTATTTTCTGAGAATTTTGCTTGTGAACCTGAATCTTTACTTTCTGTTCTATTTGCTGACAGTTTCCCTTGTGATTCAGAATTTTTACTTTCTTCTTTCTTTTCCAACAGCTTCCCCTGTGATTCAGCATACCTGTTCTCTTCTCTCTCAGCAAAAGTGTTCCCCTTTTCCTTCCCATCACCATCGTCGCCTTTCTCATCTTTTTCTTTCGCATCTTCAGGCTCCGTTTTTTCACCAACCTTGTTTGGATCGATGATGTGGTTAGATGTTTTTTCCTCCTTTTCTTTCTCTCCTTGGCCACTATTTTCTGCAACATTTCCATTTTGTGTCCACTTCGATGAATCTAACCGCTGATCACTCGTTGCTTTGTTTGTCTCCCTATTAGCAGGGCTCAGTCTCTCCTTTCCACTCTTGTCTTCCTGCCCCAAAGTTGATGCAAGGCCTTCTGATGATGACAGTTTTGTTTCTTTTCCTTCATTTTCGCTCTTTTCTCCTTCCCCCTTAGCCAATGCACTTTCCTTGCCTTCCAAAGCACCAAACCCTTCGCCTTCTGTTGATGCCATTTTCTTTCCTTTCCCTTCATTTTCATCCTGATTTCTGTCTGCTTTATCTTCCTCGCTTTTTGTTTCCTTTGGTTTCTTTCGTTGCAAATTCTTTATCTTTGATCCTCCTTCGTTGAAATTTTTAGATGCCTCGGGCTTTGTCTCATTCACCACTTTGGTGTCACTCGATGTAACTGGCCTAAATTCTTGTTTATTCTCATTCGAACTATCCACTGTTTCGTTTTTCGCTTCATTCTGCTTGTTTAAGTTCAATACATCAGTCTCTTCAGCTTCTGCAATAGAATTCAGAATTTGTTCAGATGAGAGAGTAAGATAATAATAATAATAATAATCAATTTATTTAAAGTTGGCTAGTACATAGCTACATATAGATGAGGGGCGATCGCGGGCACGATTTCTACCTTTGTCATTCAAAACAAAAAGTAAATTAAACCAAGTCGCACAGTGTTGGGTGACATTTGGATGCCTAAAGTTTAGTTCACACTAGAGTAAAAATGCGCTGGAAATGAATTAGAAATGCGACGAAAAAAGCGTCGAAATTATGTTTTGCTTCAATTTGAGATTTTGTCGGCACCTTTGAATATGGGTTAACCCATTTAGATGGAATCAAAAAGTTTTCATTCCTTTCGGAGGCGATACCTCACTAAAAGTGCCCATCTAACGCGTTTTACTCTAGCGTGAACCAAGCTTAAAGAGTTGTTCCCACTAACGATGAGAGTTCATCTTGCACTAGGAACGACCTTTGACTGTAAAGTCTGATTCACACTGGTCGTAAAAATCAGGCTTTCCAGTCAATTGTCGTTCCCAGTGCAAGATGAACTTTCATCGCATTTGAAAAATTGGCGATGAGGAAAGCGACGATAGTTCATCGCGCAGCAGCAGCAATGCGAACCAGCGTTCAGTGATGCCCTTTGGTGTTCATATTATTGCAAATGCTTTCTTTAAAAATAGATTTGCACCTCTCTTTACAATTATAACCAACAACAATGATTTGCAACACGAAACAATTATTGTTGAGGTCCCCAGTGAATTCAATCATCGATTGTACATTTCAAAAACTTAACTTCCTGGACATCGATTTCTGCTCGGTTGAATGCTTCCTTCGCGTTGCCGTCGTGTCAAGCCGAACTTTCCAGAAAGTGCGATCAGATCTTTAAATGGTCCAAGGAATTCTTCAAAGACAATATTTGGTAAGTTCACCATTTTATGAATATACTGTGTTGCAGGGTGGAGGAAAATCAGCATCGGCTATGATGAAATTATTGGTCTTTTCGCCGCTTGCCGGTCTGTCGCTGATAGCACGTGTGAAAAATTTATCCTTCGCAAAACAGACTCAACTTTATAAGCAAATTTGTAAGTAAAATTTGCAGCGTTGGTGAGACTTTTGGTAGCTAAGTAACGTTTGCAGCACTTGTGTAGTCGTAAGCTTGCCGTAGCCGTTGAGAAATATTTTTACGGGACGAAATTTCGGTATAAGACTACGTTCACACGATGCCGTTTTCAAAATCTACCGTTTTCAAAATCTGCCGACAAAAAATGTGCCATTTTTATGTGAACGGGAGGCCTATTCGTCACATTTCTCACCGTTTTCAAATTTTACCGGTATCGTGTGAACGCAGTCTAAGTTTGGAAATGTTGGAATTGCGTTAACAAGCCTTTACAGCCACGTGCTTCATTTTTACGTAAATGTGACCCTGAATCTCAGATAACTCGAAGATCATTCTCCAATACTTGCAAAATCAAATATAAAACATAGTTATAAAATCTTACCTTCAGTGATTTCTTGCGAGTCATCGTCCAAATCAAACGATTCGCTTCTATCCGGTTTTCCTTTATCAATTACCATGACAGTTTTGTTTTCTTTCAATGCACTTTGATCTAAAATCTCTTTCGTTTCATTTTCTTGGGACAATTTTGGAGCCACCAGTTTACTACCTTCATCAGTAGGGGTCGCTGTCTTCCCTTGACTATTTTTAAATTCCTGTGCCTTCTGGTCTTTTGTTCCTTCGAAGCTGGCCTGTTGTTCCTTCACCTCTGTGCCCGCTTTCGACTCTTTCTCGCCTTTAGTACCACTGTTACTTGAGGTCTCATTTGTGCCAGATAGCTTTGGAACAATTAGATTCCCGTCTTCATCTTTGTCTCCAGGTTTTGGCACTTTCGCCCCACAATTGGGACAAACCTTAGTCGCTTTCAAATTCTTATTGTTTTTAGTCGCATTTTCATCCTCTTTGAAGCTATTTTCAGTCACATTTTCGTCTGTCCCTGATAATTTTGGTACAATTAAATTCCCATCCTCATCTTTGTCTCCAGGTTTTGGCACTTTTGTTCCACAAGTGGGACAAATCTTTCCCCCCTTTAATTTCTTATTTTCTGTAGCTTTCACAGTTTCCTCACCAGCCTGTGAATTTTCACCGTCCTTAAAACCAACCTTAGCTGAAGTCTCATTTGTGCCAGATAGCTTTGGCACAATCAAATTTTCCGTTGGTTTCATTGTTCCTCCTGCCTCTTTCGCATTTGCGTCGCCCTTAAAACCATTCTTGCTTGATGTGTCATTGGTTTCAGTTATTTTTGGTACAATCAAAGTCCCAACCTCATCTTTGTCCCCTGGTTTTGGCACTTTTGTTCCACATGTTGGGCAAACCTTTCCTCCCTTTGATCCTACCTTACCGTCCTCTTTCATTTTAACCTTTTCTTTATCAATCTCGCCACCAGAACTCGCACTCTTCTCTTCTTTAAAACCACTCGTAGTTAAACTTTCATTTGCACCAGAAAGCTTTGGCACGATCAACTTCCCATCTTCATCTTTCTCCCCTGGTTTTGGCACCTTTGTTCCACAGTTTGAGCACAACTTTTTGTCTTTTACTTTTTCGTCTAGCTTGGCGGCTTTCTCAGTCTTTGATTCAGATTTTAGCTTGCTTAATGTTTTATCTTTCACCGCAGCCAGATTTTGCAAAACATTCTTCTGAAGATTTGCCACTTTTTCCTCTAACTGTCTAGCTGCATCCTTAATTTTCGTTGGATCATTTTTAGGGGAGCCATCTTGTATCATTTTCGCAAGATCATAAGCTCCTTTTTCTAATTCGACCATTTTATCGGTATCTTCTCCTTTCCAACCTTTCGTTGTTTCGTTTTTACTCGTTACGTTTTTACGAACATTAGTATCGACCGTGCTATTGACTTTAGGAAACTTGAACAAATTGTCCCATTTCGGGTTAAAATTGACAATATTTTTGTCACTCTCTGTGTTCCTAGTATCGGCACTACTTAAAGCTCCACTGTCACTCCCCTTGCTTCTCATTTTATTCCTCCATCCGGATTTGATGGGGTTGCTTCCACCCCTTGATTGATCTGGGGTATCATGTCTCTGAGATGCGCTATTCTCGTTTTCGGTAGCCGTGTCTTCGCCTGGTTTCATCACTAAATCAACATAGTCTTCAGTTGATTGAATATCAGCACTAGAACGAGTGGCCATTATATCAAGTTTTCCAGATTTATGGTCAACCTGTGAAAAGATTAGAAGAAATATATCAGAAATTATCTCACCTCAAAAGCTATCCAAGATAATTACACGGAGGGGCATTCCATTGCTAAGATATGGGGTACAATTGAAATTAACCAAAAAATGAACAGCTTTCCAAGTCGAAAATCAGAAAGCGCTTCGCGGACACTACTTTTGCTCGCAAGGAACTAGACAGAAACCTCGTGTGCGGCACATTCAAAATAAATATTTTAGCGTTGAAGGCTTTGAACTGTTCAAGCTTCACGACTAATCTTAGTGCTTAGGAGACAAGATGTTAGGAATATTCATGAAGATGAGAGGGTTCCAGGATTTAGCGGCATGACTTGTCCAAGTGTCTTTGTTTTATTTAAGTTGATCATTTGTAGTAATTTGAGTTCGTAGAGTATTTTATTTGAAAGTCAATAGGCTTATCGAAGATACGGCAGAAATAAGAATACATTTTCTATTTAAATTAGCTGAGCTTAATTGATGTCGCGCTAGCTAACAAGGGATGAACTACCGTCCGAATAAACGGTGCCAGAGTTGTCGCACTTCTGAATCAAAATTGTCTTGATCTGCTCGATTAAATATTGCTAATTTCTTGCAACTTTATAGTATTTACCTTCTGTTTATTTAAAATTGATTCGTTGAAGCTCCTACAATGTTTACTGATCGATTTAGAGACAGTAAACAAATCGGAATCATAAACAATTTAAAACTAAAACAAAATTATACAAACCTGAAAATGTGGATTTCCTTTGTTATCCTGCGCGACACAAACTCCAATAAATGAACATGCAACCAAACAAGATAACATTTTTAAGAAGACAATCATCTTGGACACTTTCAAGCCTGTAATTCTGTGATTTGTTCACATTTTGTATTAATTTGATGTCTGCAAAACGGGCCTATCTATTAACCTGTTGGTTAGGCCTACCTCAGAATGAACGGGTATTTGTTTACATGCATCAATGATCACGGATAAAGGGTACTTCTCATCCAAAAAATCATGCTAATGAGAATTCTTATAAAGTTGCGTCAAAACTGATTGCAATTAACTGCAAATTTGAGGCACATCTCCTTCGTCAAGAATGTAGTTATTTTGACACTCATACTTCAAATGAAACATCTTAAAGTTAAATTTTCTTGCTTGGATAAAAGCATATTATCTGTGACATAAACAAGTCCGTAAAGATAAGAACATGACTCGATAGATAACCTTTCAGATATCCTAATCACAAGCTGAAGTCAAGGCCACTAATTATCGAACGCTCTGAATTACTTCAAGTTATGATCTGTTCAGACAACCCGTAAACATCTCATCGTTAATTAATTATGCATTATTTCCTAATTTTCTAGATCTTGCAACTTGCTTCAAATCAATTTAAGATCTTTATACAATCGCACCAACAGAAATTTTCAAGAGAAATTGGTCTTTTTCAAAATTTGCAATTTTTGCAATACTTTTTATAAAAATACAAATACGTATAAATTAACAACAAATAAATAAGAAATGATTTACAAATTTCAATTTACAGGCAATTTCTTAGTTTATCAAGGTTTCTGCTGTTCATAAAATTGGATTTTTGAGCTTAATTGTCTTTCAAACACGGAAAGTTCTTCCGATTTTCTTCGAGCGTCGAAGAGTTGCAATACCGGATAGAACAATCGAGGACGAGTAAACACGAAGTGGTAAAAGTCAATCTGTCATCTGTTCTTCCAACGCAAGGATGTTTGGAAAAAGAACAATATTTGGTGCCCTTACAGTAATTCCCCGCAAAGAATAAAATCAAATCTGCCAAAAATCTTTACATTCTAAACTGCTATCTTGCAAAAGTTTTAGACAAGACTAATAGGTTGTTTGAGTAGTACCGACTAAAGCTGAAATCGAATCAGTAAATATGCTACCCATGTGTCCTCTAGCGTTACTTATTAGGTTTTAAATATGGGTCTACCGCAACTACCGTTAAGGACCATCCGAATAGATCACTTACCTTTCGGCACAGTGAAATCTCTTAAATAGCCGCATGTTGCGGGAAAACAGCTGACAAAACCACTTAAAATCCAGAAAAATCGGATCTTTTTAGCCGATATTCGGCTGTTCCTCGCTGAACAGCCGAATTCGCTTGCTAAATAGCTGATTTCCAAAATTGCAATACAGTAAAAACCCGCATATAAGAACCTACCTTTTTCAAACCAAGCTGTTTTGGTTCTTATGTAAATGATAACATTCATGAGATCAGGCTGTAGGTTCTTAAATCTTCTCAAAATAATTTTTTACAACAGTGTTTGGTTTCTTTGCAGTCTTTGAAATGCATCTGTTTAAAATCAAAATAATGTGATAGAGGATGGAATATTAGCAATGTGGTGGAACAGACTTGTTTATGCCTTTTAAATTCTTGAGAAGCAATATTAAAGTTTTTATTGTACACAATATTCAAATTGATGTTGCAGATTAACACAGCCAAAAGCTATAGCTATCAATGCATTTGTTTTTCAAAATAAGAACCTGTGCAAATACCAGGATGAAAAGGTTCTTACATAAAGGAATAAATATTGAAGATTTCAGGCTGTAGGTTCTTATTCGAGGAAGGTTCTTATATGCGGGTTTTTACTGTATCCGAATACTTAAATTGCAGACAAAATTCACTTTCGGTAGGATTCAGCTAAAAAAAACCGATCAATTCGGACGATCCCTTAGGTTCTTCGTTACTCAAAAGTTAGGTACTTCGTTGCGGTGCGGAGATTTACTGAACTATATTCTTGAACGCAAAAAGCCTAAGGTTTATCAATTGGACCAGTACTTATCAGCCCTTACCACTTCGCCTCACTTCATACCCAATCGTTCCATCCGGTTTCATGAAAATGTCCGCTATAGCTACTGTGGTCTCTAATCTCGGCATTTTCGTGACCGCTGGTGCGTCCGGTTCGTCAGGAGGATGTTGTTGCGTTGTTTCTTGAGGTGAACCTTCTGATGCAGATCTTCCAGGAAATGAACTGCAAATCAATGGGAAAAATAGCCTTAAAAAGTCGCTCACCTACTTTCAAAGGCAATTCTGGGTACGTGTGTGTGCTAGTCAGGGCTTTTGATATTTGGAGAAAACAGTAGCTAACAAGTTAGTACCCTGGGTGCCAGAGCCTTACTTTGGCACCCAGGGTAACAAGTTAGTACCTCTCAGCAATGAAAATTGATAAGACGGACAACACAACACCACACAAAAGGTTGAAAATTGAATAACAGAAGCGCCATTTAAAAAAATACGAAAAGGAAATGAAAGAACAAGCTGTACCTTCCAAGTGACGTCTTGAGCAGTTTGCAAATAACCAATACAGCTAATGTAGCAAGAACAACAAAGTCAGGAGAAATAGCGACGATCTTTCCTACAAAACAAAAGTAGCTATTGGAAGCCTTGACATGCAAGAAAGCAAAAATCTCTTGAAACTTGAATATTGACGCTGAAAAGTTCAATACGAGAGCCATCAAAATTGAATGTGGTGCTTTTCGAAATTTTAGAAATTATTAGAGCCATTGGAAACATAGATCGAAAACGAAATGGTTGGTTTTCATGAAAATGTTTATAGATACAGTATAAAAATGACATCTTGTGAGTTTTAACTTTTTGGAGCTGTTCAAAATATGCTCGTATAATAAAACAGCATTCTTAAAGAACATATTGANCAACAAAGTCAGGAGAAATAGCGACGATCTTTCCTACAAAACAAAAGTAGCTATTGGAAGCCTTGACATGCAAGGAAGCAAAAATCTCTTAAAACTTGAATATTGACGCTGAAAAGTTCAATACGAGAGCCATCAAAATTGAATGTGGTGCTTTTCGAAATTTTAGAAATTATTAGAGCCATTGGAAACATAGATCGAAAACGAAATGGTTGGTTTTCATGAAAATGTTTATAGATACAGTATAAAAATGACATCTTGTGAGTTTTAACTTTTTGGAGCTGTTCAAAATATGCTCGTATAATAAAACAGCAATCTTAAAGAACATATTGAATGTTTCTTCATCTGCTTGGCTATCAGCAATATATATATCTGTTAAATTACGGTTCCTGCAGAATGCTTTCAACATGATATTTTTGTTAATAGAATGGGACAAGGCAAGATGGAAACAACTTTTAAATGGAAACCCACCTTCTTCGATTTCTTTCTCTGCATCTTCATCAAACGATTTATGTTCCTTAATCATCTGAGCTGTAACATCTAAGTCTTGTCTTTCAGCTGGTTCAGTCACAGCAGACTGTTCTTTATGATCTTCCACATTCTTCTTATCCGAAACAGCGACAGTGCTTGGTTGAGCATGGAACGGTAGATCTTCCAAAGGATCGCCAGACTTGATTACTTTCATTGCAGATGCAATAGCAGATTTCTTGTCTTCGCTAACAATGCTCTGTTTTGTTGCATCATTAGTTTCTGTTCTCGTAATGTTGTCCTTGGAAAGCTCAGATAATTTCACCGCAAGAGCAGGACTCTCGACATTCTCTATATCCGTCGTTGAAATTTCAGTATCGATAGCTAGACTCCCTTGTACCCCTGTCTCCAGAAGAGTACCACTCGTTTTGCGTCCCACTATATCAGATTCTTTCAACGTTGTTTTTGAACTCGATTCCTTCATCATTATTCTTTTGGTTTCTGAAAATGATTTTGTAGGCTCAAATGGATGCGTAAAACTTTCATCGATATCTGTTACCTTTTTATTTCGAGATTTGTGACTTTCCTTTTCAGAATCGGAACTTTCTAACTTTAAAGTAACATCTTTCTGAGACTGCGGACGTAATAATGAACTTGTCCCAGAGAGATTTGCTCCAGTGTCTGATGCAACTTCGTCTGTGTTCTTTTTCAAATCAACAACGACTGTGTTCGAAAGCAAGACGTTTGCTGATTTCGATATCGGTGATACCAGCCTTTCCTTTTGCAGATGAATTGATGGTGATTTCACTTGTGCTTTCATTGATCTTAAAACGATCTTATCAATAGTTTTCGCGCTACTCTTATCAGAATATGTAGGCAACGATTTCGACGGAAAAATAAAGATTTTTGAGTCCTCATCAGTCTCCTTTGATGTCCTTTCACTGTGCATTTTTTGTCTTGGAGTATCACTCCTAGTTCGTTCTGCAGTTGAATCAATTTTACTATGAACACTCTCATTCAAAAGCGTGTTTGTTATTATGTTGCTTTCGTGAGTTTTGATAGAAACTTTGGTTATGCTACTAATTGTAGAAATGCTATCATCATCGACTATTTTAACAGTTTGCAGTTTGTCGAAGGTGACCAAACTAACAGTGGTACTTTCCAAGATTTCAGATGATTTATCCTCGCTTTTCATTTTCAGTTTTCCAGAATGTACAACACTAAAAGGTTTACTTGTTAAGTGTTCTTTTGGCTTTAGTTGCTCCTTCTTTTCAATGTTTGTCACACTAATAGGAACGTCAGATGAAGTTCTAGGTTTATTATTAGCTGTTACTGATTTTAGCTCTGGCAGAATTTCAGCATTTACACGGTAATTAGGACTGGTGTCTAACGATTTCATTTCATGATCTGTTTTAGTTGTTGTTGCAGCACTGGCATCAGGTTTTTGTGCCACTGATAAATCAATCCTAGTTTCGGAGCTGGACCTACTTCGTAAAATCTTGCTAGATCTTTCCCGCTCAACATTTGAAGGAGTTGCGCTCACAGCGTTCGACATTTCTGGTGCAAGAATGCCCTTTGAAACCATGCCCTGTTCATCTACGATCTTTGTAGCCTGTGGCATTTCTGCACCCAAGTTTTTAGTTGCAAAATTTATTTTCTTCGGAGATAGCTGATGTTTATTAACAACAACACTAGATTCTCGCACTCGTTGTGGCGTTATATCTTCATGAGTTGTAGCTTCCCTTGTTTGTGTCAATAAGGCTTTGTCAACAGGTACTGGTGACGTAGTTTTTCCCATCATTGAAGCTGCACCATCCTTTGTGTATTTTAACGGAGATGCACCTGGCTTACTCGATAATAAAGCAGCCTTTTCTGTGCTGTTTTTAACAGATCTTTTCTTCACAATTTTTGAAGGAGATATTTGTTTTATATGTTTGGATGCAGCAGCCCCTTTCAAGTCTGATTTTCGTGTCAAGATTGTCGAAACCTTCGATGCTAAGGTGCTCTTGCTCATTTCTAAGGATATTGTTGGCGTTATATGTGGTGATAGGTGCTTTTTTCTTTGATCTTCTGCAAGGGCTATACTTGGAATTGTTGATAATAGCAAAGACGTTTCTCCGTCTTCTAATTGGTCAACTTCAACAAAATTGTTAGAAGCAACACTGCTAAGAAGTAATGTACTTTCTATCGTAGCTGACTTGGATATACTTGAAGAGCGAGATTCTAACGAGCTTTGTTCGTACTTTTTAGGTTGCTTGCTTTCTTTGTAGCTTAACTGAACAGATCTAACCATTTCTGAAATGGAACTCTTTTGTGTGACCTGACTCTCTGTACTTGCTAATCTCTGGTTTACCTTTTTATCATCTGACAGGGCTACAGTTTTGGTACTTTGTCTATGTTCCATGCTGCTAAGTGACAATTTTACTTCTGTGCCAATTATTGGAACAAAAATCTCATCTCTGCCTAGCACAGTCCTACTTTCAGTGTTCATTTTCAAAACTGAACTCTTTCTTTCCTCTAATGAAACGGTGCTTTCTGTATCTTTCACTGATACCAGACTCTTTACATCTCCTAAAATAAATCGATCTTTTGTTTCTTCCATGCTAATTTTATTCCTATCATTCTCTTCTACAACAGTTTTCACAATCCTTATTTGCTTGCTAGTCTTTGCAGCATCCACGTGAGCAGCCAGCTCTTCAACAATCGTATTGTTCTGGTTGTTTCTGTCTCTTTTATATTCCTTATCTGACATTCCAGAAATGCTTATTGGTACCTGACTGGTCCTGTTCTTCACATTTGGGCTCTTGCATACCAGCAAAAAGCGTAACGAAAGCAAAGAAAAAATCTCCTCTCTGCTTTTGGTGGACTTTTTGGGCTGCTGAGATTTATTCAGCTTGGTTTGTGTTGCTTCAAGCCAATATTCTTTGGTGTCATTCTTGACTATGACATTGTTTTCCACTTTGTGTGCACGTTTCTTGGTGTGCAAAGGTGGACATTTTAAAGATAAAACATTACTGAGTGGGTGAAATGTGTGTCTGCTATTTGAGTAAAGTTTGTGGATTTGCTCATTCAGTTTTATTGATGTTCTCTGTGTTCTAGTGCTGTTTTTGGTCGCTTTTTCGCTCTTCAGAGTTGCTGGTTGTTTACATCTGATTTGATTTGTTGGTAGATAATACATTGATGATTTATTATTCATCAGATGGTCAAAATATTTGTTTGGTGGTGTTTCTTTAGAAACTATCCTCTCAGATAATAAGCCAGCATTTATAGGAGTTTTAGATGATGCTATCATGTGTCCTTGACCACTAGTTCTTGAATTATTATCAATTTCATTCAAAGTTCTGTTTCTACATTGTTTCCTCAATGAGCATATAAAGCTAAACATTGGAATGTAAAAATAAGATTTTCTTCCCAAATCTATTTTCTCAAAAGCTTTGCATTTCTTCTGACAATTCAAATCTTTATCCATAAATTTATCAAAATTTTGAATGTTGTCTTCAGCACTTTTAACATGTTTCTTAGAAGCAAAAATCTTACTCTTTAATCTAAAAATTGATGCAACTCTATAGAACCAATTGGTGCTGTCATTACAATGTACAAATGTTGAAGTGGTACCCTTTGATGATTGTTCTTGATACTCTAAAAGAATTTCTGGTCTACTTGAAGCATTGTTAGTCTTATCTGACGCTGTTAGAACAATCTTATCACCTTGCTTTTCAGTTCTTTCAGCTGTTAGATTTCTTGCATTTCCATCATTTGCAAGTTTCCAAGATCCCCTCTTCATAACCTTAATTCTTCTTTTCTTCTTTCCATAGTTGTTGATGAAATTTGGGTTTTTGCACTTATTTGTATATGAATAAATACAAAAGATGTTATCAAGTGTATGGTGCATTAGATTTGAAGTTTTCCATTGTTTATCCTTGGCTACTATTACTGTTTTCTTCTGACATCCAACGCAGTTCTCATTTTTATCGCTAGAAGTAAAGAAATCTGAAACTAGATTGTTTAGCCAAATGTACACATGTTTAATTTGATCTACAAATGGCAATCCATTATTTTTATGCTGAGCTGAAGGTTTTTCTGGCTGTTTTTGGAACACAGGGTAGAAGCATTTCCCATTTGATCTATTTTGAATACTCTGCAAATTGCTCAGTTGATGATTTGTTACAATAATTATTTGTCTTTTCTCACACTGATGACAAATAGTCTTGAAATATCTGTCATCTTGTTGTCTTTGTTTTCCAGCTTCAATATCTGTGGAAAATAAAAAGGTAATAGTCTAGCTGACAAACTGCACAAAACCACAGTCTCCAAATTACACTTAATATACGAATTAAAAACACAGAAAATTGTAGGGTTTACCAGCATAGATCTGTTCAAACCAGTAGACCAAAACAAAGTGAAATATTTCTTGTGAACTGAACATGGTGGGGATTGCACTAAATGTGTCTGTCCTGTGCTGTGCAACAACCAACAAAGCAAAATAAAGGTAATAATTTCAAGAAACAATGTCAATTGGTTTTGAACTAATTTGAGACAGATTTGCTAGATTCAAATGCTGCAAAAGCATTTTACTTCAAGCTGAACAATCAGGAGGCACAGGCCTGCTTTACAAGCAACAACTTGGCATGTACAGATTAAATACAGCATGTGCGACTGGATTATTGGAGATGGCCGAACTTCGATTTAGGCCCAGTATAGCCGAGATTTCTAGTAAAAAAATACCGTTAAACATTACCTGAAAGTATTTTAGCATCTCCTATGCACTTGGATTTCGTTACCAACGCAATGATGATTAAAATCAACATTTTGAAGTCCATTTTATGCTTTATCAAGCCAGACAGAACGAGTATGGAGTATAGAGTAGGCCCATCTGCCAAAGTTGTTGTCATTTCAATGGAGATACTACATGTCATATACAAGCAGTCGGTCAAAACAATAAGCCACGCAAGAAACTTCTCACAAGGAATGACATTTAAACCTTGAGAACTCCCTTGTAGCCCTGTTGTTGCATCCCGCCCTTCTTTCAAAACAGTTCTTGACAACCAAATACAAGAGGACTGGCATTCTTTAACATTAGAGCACTATGGCGTTTCCATAGGTCCCCTCTGCGTGAATGTGCAATTGTTCTGTTCTGGTAACCTGAAACCTGTCTATTTCACAAGCTTGTTTTTCTGTAAAGTATCTTCTTATCTGAAATAAGGATCTTGAGGTTGAGACCGCACTTGTACGAAAGAAATTGGAAACAAAAACTATTTCTTTTAGTTTCTACCTCCTCCTAATTCCATCTAAACATACAAGTGGAACATTGTTTGTCGATTCAGATTTTTTGCAGAGTTTTTGAAAACAAAAACTGCAAGATTTCGTGAAAAAGCAAAACGTGAAACAGAGTAAGAGGAAAAACACAGTGGCCGAACATTTAGCAAGTAATCGCAAAGTTTGATTTTAACAATCTTGCCAAAAATGAGGTATGTCTTCTCAGCAATCTGATTTCGGAAAATTTTAATTGTCAAAAACAATACAACGAAGAAATGCTAAGGTTATAAATTCATTCATTGGTTTATGTAATGGAAACGAAAGTTCTCAACATTCAACGGCGCAAGAAATTTGAAATTTTAGGAGTATCTCGACGCCTGGTGATAATCTCAAAGAGTCGTTGAGATTTAAATGTATCGCAACAATAGTAACATTCTTGCCGATTAAAAATTTTGAAATGACAAAATAATTAATCCAATGTGACTCAAAAAAATCCCTCTGGAATTTACATATGGTCAGCCATTATATATAAAAACAAACGACTAGTGACGGCCTATGACGACTAAGAATTCCTCGTCTCTTTGGACTTCTTGAAGAAGGGAAAACGAAATTAAAACAATCATAACTTGATCATCATAGATTTATACCCACTATTTCGTGTAATATTTTTCGTGAGCTATTCTCAAATCTTCCTCAAAATAAAGCCGAGGTTAAAATTAACTATACCGATCATAATTCTAACGAAATTATCAAATTTAATTATCTAGCAAAAAAGTCAGTAGGAGGTTCTACAAGAATCGTTCCTTAGTCCTTTGTTCTTCTTGCTTATAGGTGAAGAATAGCATCGTAAATTTCTTGGACGCCAGGGATAACATCCGGAGCTTTGGTCTTCAATGCAAGCTAAAATGAATTGAAATATTGCAAAAATTAATGGATTTAGTTTGTAACTGTCTTGAGGCAATTTCTTCATTTTGCAGACAATCGACAATCGACAATATTGTTAAATTCACGATGTCTTCAGGAGTCAGGAGAAGAAATCTACAAATTAGATATCATCCTACCTGCAGCTAACAGTAATGGAGCCACATGTCGCTTAAATATAAGAACTGCGAAGCAACAAACAGGTTTGTAAAATTTGGTAAACGATCTCGCACGTCGAGGCCAGTTTTAAACTAGCTGCAACTGCCTGGCTCCCGTTGTAGCTATCACCTCTTGTCTGAATCCACTGCGTTCACTAAAGGTAACAGTGATTGAAAAATACACGAATTTCTTAACTTACCGAGATTGAGGGGTTGTTGGGGATCATCTTGAGTTCAGCCATGACCCAAATACCATTTGTGAATCTCAATGACTGATAAAGCATTTCCTATGGACAAAGAATATGGATTTTTTAGACGGTACAGGCCAGATGAAACGAGCGAAAGTACAGATGAAGTTAAAAACAACAGAAAGGCACTTTGTAGGAATACACCCTTTTGCGATATTGCGGTTCTATGCTATTCTAACACTCGTTTAACCTCAAGAATACAGCTAACAATAACTGCTGCAGTAAAAACCCGCATATAAGAACCTTCATTTATTAAGAACCTGCAGCCTGAAATTTGGTATTCCTAACCCTTTATATGAGAACCTTTTCACCCTGATTTTCTGTTCAGGTTCTTATTGACAGATTTTGGTTTACACAAAAAATAAAGAAAAAACAAAATCGGTCATGAACCTATACCCCCTGTTAAGAACCTACACCCTGATTTTGCAATACCCCCACATAAATAAGAACCCAAACAGGCTGATTTTAAAACATAGGTTCTTATGTGCGGGTTTATACTGTATTCTTAAACCAATTGAATAAATGTTTATTCCAAGCTTCCACCTAACACAAAGCACAGTTAAATCTTCAGGAGAGATCTGAAAGGGAGGAAACAGGGCCTATAATTTTGGGCGTTGAAATTAGTTAGTACACAGCTGATCTAAATTATTGTTGTGTGGTATGCTTCTTACCTGTCCATCTACATTTCTGCGAGCAATTGTGAAAATGTTACTAGCTTGAAGTCTTTGCTGGGCATTATCTGAGAAATAAAAATAACAATAATTAATACATATTGTATCATCATACAAAAGTAATAGACACAAATTTTTACAGTGGTTTTGGTGACCATATATTTTGAAAATCTCATTCCTCAGTATATACAGCTTATAATTACTGATTTTCACTCAATGCGTGTCTTTTATGTTGCGCTTGATGCAGTATGATTTTGATCAAAATCTTGCATTCAGAAACTTTGTCAGAAATTTTTCAATCTCAGTGGTTACTTTTTTGGTCCATCCTGTATATCAAACTAGATTATTCAAGATTCTATCATACCTGGGGTGAGCGCAACATTTGCCATCTGGCTTTGAACTTCATTCGATGTTGGAATGTCTTTCCAAGTAGCCAAGAACACTTTGCGATCTGTAAAAAACGAAGAACGATATTATTTCAGCCTTATTACATCAGCTGCAATTTTGCTCGTCCACCTAAAGAGGTGATGTACAGCCACTGAGCCTCATTGATGCGCCAAGAAGTGGAAGATATGTGATTAGAGTCATTTAAATAGCTACATTTTCATTTGAAATTCTTCCTTTTTTCTGAGATGATGCACATTGTGTAATATAGTCAAAACCTATAAAAGCCGCGAATTCCATGTCTGAGCTGTTTAGACACAGAAAACAAGACTTTTTAATCATTCATCCTCAATAGGAAAATATATATATAAACCGTAAGAGATAACGTATTTTCAGAAAGTCAAATCCTAAAAAGCCTTGCTTCATTTAAAGTTTATCTCCTTAAATTCATATTTTTTTCTATTTCTATTTTTACTTATTTATACACGGTAGCCCCGTCATCTTACTACATCATACATCTTACTTCTAAATCTAAATAGTGAACTGAATCTGACTCATACATGATATAAGAAGCCCCTTTGGCTAATGATACCCCCGCAGCCAACCTCGTTCCCAAGGGTATCTGCTGTTGTCAGTTGTCAACACAATGCTAGAGACCTCAATACATACTCAATGTATGCGTTGCAGTTTACGGAAACCTTCATTGACGCTGGGTACAAGGTTGCGCCTTAGCATGTTTCTACTGTATTCAACTGTTAAACGACAGTTACACCGGACATAAACCAAGAAGCCCAGTAGCCAAAATATCTGATTGTTTTTACATGCATTCGATTTAACATATCGAAAGAATGCGGTTTTACATACCCATCTCTCCGTCTTCAGTAAAATAAACATGGAGTGGAACAATGCAACCAAAGTAGAAAACATCGATGTTATTTTTGATGGCAACTTGAAGATTATTCAATGGATCCATTCGTTGAACTGGGCCAGCTAAAAAGAAAACAACTTTTGCCTTAATACATGATTACGCTAAAGATGGCGGCGAGGATCTTTCTACCAAGATGCATTGCGTTCTTTAATCGAATCCCTATAAAATCATTAAAAATTCGTAATTGGAACGCAATACATCTTGGTAAAAAGTTCCTTGCCGTCATCTTTAGTGTAATCGTCTATGTCGGTGTTGTCTTGAATATAGGTTGTTTTATAAGACATAGAAATGACGCAAATTTAGTTCTAATATGAATGCGGTAAAAACATACTGCTATCGTCAGAAATGAATCATTCGTATGGTCGATCAGTCAATCAATCAGTCAATCATTTAGCCAGTCTATCAATCAGTCAATCATTTAGCCAGTCGATCCATCAGTCAATCATTTAGCCAGTAAGTCAGTCGATCAATACTATATGTCATGTGGCTCCTATGACCCCTTCTAAAGTTTCTGCCAGAAGCATGTTGTTGGTAAAGACAGAGGAATGTGATAATTGTAAAGTTTTAGGAATATGGTAAAAGTGTCCGGATGCCTCCTATAAGTGAAGATACGTGATCTTGCAAGGCGATGCTCTTTGTATTAGTAACAAAATTTGAAGAAGTAAGCACGCATTTAAAATCAAAATCGTACGATTCCAATGATTACATTCCAAAGTGTGAGAGGTGAAAATCATTGATACTGCTGTAAAACGGCAAACCCAAGGGTGAAATTACAAAAGCATTTAAAACTCTTGCCACGGAATGCTACTTACACGTCGACAACTGTAAAGATGCCTCTGATTGCATATTTTGCGGAATCGGGGTATTGACTTGCAGGGCAACAGCAGGATTTAAGCCAAAACTATTCTTATTGAATTGAATTGCAAATCCACCCATTGGTTGCATAGCGCGGTTGAAGAATGTGAGATCCATAAAGATTTGGCCTTGACGACGACTGAATGTTCCTGTAATAACAAAACATGATCACAACAATGAATTGAATTGCTGTAATAAACAAAACAAGATCACAACAATGAATTGAATTGAATGAGATACGATATGAATTCCTTACCGTAACAAGTATCAGTACTTGTCACTCCCACCTGTTACGTGCATAAGATTGCGCTCGCACGATACCGGCACAATTTGAAAACGGTGAAAAATGTGACGGATTTCATTTTAAATTCTTTATACACAAAAATCCCTTCAGCTATAATATATACACACAATAAAGCGAAAAAATAATAATTATAGTTACATTAAATATTGTATATATAGTTAAAGTTAAAAATCATGTACAGTAATCTATCTACATGGCCGCTCCTCTAAGAGCCGATATTGGTTTAAGTTTGATTTGAGAGCAAACTTGGTACATCACAAAGAAAATAAGCACATCTGCTCATACCTTGAATCTCGAGACCTTTTCCCTTCGATGCTGGAAGCCAAACCTACAATAAAAATACAGATCCGTCAAAATATCTCCCTGCCAATATTCATGTCAGGTTGGCCGAGCGGTCTAAGGCGCCAGACTCAAGAGAATATCTTCCTCAAGATTGAGGATTCTGGTCCACGATTGTGGGCGTGGGTTCGAATCCCACATCTGACACATTTTTGCTCGCTTTTCATATTAATTTTGTTCGTAGAGAATCAAATATTTCCCACTCAACCTGCAGCCTTTGCCCGCACATTTGTAATGAGGCAGCCATTTTCGAAGACCACAAAAATCTTCATTTTCATAAAACAGGGCACGCAAAGAACTATGATTGAATAAAAGCCTTCTAACTATAAAAAGAGAAAACTTCAAGTTTTTGGCATTTTTTAATCCGCTACTTACCGATTTTGGAGGGACATAACCAGTTCCTGCGACTGCACCGCTAAGCGAAAATAGATCGCCGATGCCAGCTGCGGGGGCGCCAAATGCGGGTTGTTGTGCGCCAAAGGCGGGTTGTTGTGGAGTTGGTTGTGGTGCAAGCTGAAAGAGAATTATGAGAACTTTAAATTCGTTTTCAGAAAGCACAGAGATACATAGAAACGACCAAACAAACCACTTCTTTAGCACCATAAAGAAGATATGTGACAAAATTGTGATAAAACGAATATTTCTTCATTTTTTCGATTTTTAAAATTACAAGTTGCTAAATTAAGATCTGTTTTTGCTTGTGATGATACCATTCAGCTTTAGTAATTTGGGAAATTGTGGCAACGATGCTTTCACGTGACGTTTTACTGGTATTCTTGCTTGAAATAAGTACATTAAGCAAATCCCAGCTTGCTTTAATAGAAAGCAAGTTGACAACTTATTTTGCACACATGGAATTACTATTTCTCTCTTTATTCACAGATAATGGTATTTCTAAAAAGCTAATTACAAGGTGAAATGTTGATGTCCTGTTGCTCTATTGCTCTTGAGCTAAATCGTTCCTTTGAAGTTGTATGGCACAATTGGTAAGTTTCAGTTTTCTTTTGTAATTAAATATGGTTTAAAGATACGAGCAGAAAAAAATGACTTACCCCAAGAGCTCCAAGGTCGCTACTGAGGAGATCAAGTCCACTAGCTGTAATAAGAAGAGACCGTCACAGCTTATGAATTGTGAAGATAATTTCAAAGAGAATTATAAGACTGATCAACGAGGAAAATTCCTTAGTAAACGCAAAGGCGTCAGGTGTGTTTATGCTAAAAATATTACTGTGAAAAAATTATCCCTGCTTTGATAAGGACAACATTCTGATCTTGGTTAAACTCAAATTTGACCTTAATCTCCAAGAACTGCACATAAACTCTACGAATGCGGGTGCATGTCTATTCTGTACGCATTCAATTATCAAATTACTGCGGCAGGGTACCATACCTGCGGGCGCTTGTTGTACGGGGGGTTGCGGCTGAAATGTTGGTTGAACAGGTGTAGCCTTTGGTCCGAAATCCATTGAAAGTAGATCACCAATGAGAGAATCTGCTCCAGCTGGGGCAGGAGCCGCTGCGACTGGTTGGCTAGGAGCTGGAGCTGGAGCTGCCGGCTCAGCTGTATCGAGTACGGGCGTGCCATCATCTGGTTCTCCTGCTGGTTCCATCCTTGAAGGCAAAGCAGCACGGCGGACGGGTGTACGACCAGCGACAAAAGAGCTTGGTGGTTTATGGTAGACAGATGCGAGGCTGGAAATATGGCAGATGAGTTCATCAAGAAGACTTGGTTCTAAAAGATCTGTTTCTTCAGAGATCAGAGGCTTCTCTGCCAAAACAACATCCTACAATGAAGGAAACTAGCTTTAATAGGATAGCTTACAAGGATTGGATGCACGTACAATTCTGAGGAGACGAACGAATTTTCTAGAAGTCGACCTGAACATTGTTCTCAAAATTGAAAGTNGTACCATACCTGCGGGCGCTTGTTGTACGGGGGATTGCGGCTGAAATGTTGGTTGAACAGGTGTAGCCTTTGGTCCGAAATCCATTGAAAGTAGATCACCAATGAGAGAATCTGCTCCAGCTGGGGCAGGAGCCGCTGCGACTGGTTGGCTAGGAGCTGGAGCTGGAGCTGCCGGCTCAGCTGTATCGAGTACGGGCGTGCCATCATCTGGTTCTCCTGCTGGTTCCATCCTTGAAGGCAAAGCAGCACGGCGGACGGGTGTACGACCAGCGACAAAAGAGCTTGGTGGTTTATGGTAGACAGATGCGAGGCTGGAAATATGGCAGATGAGTTCATCAAGAAGACTTGGTTCTAAAAGATCTGTTTCTTCAGAGATCAGAGGCTTCTCTGCCAAAACAACATCCTACAATGAAGGAAACTAGCTTTAATAGGATAGCTTACAAGGATTGGATGCACGTACAATTCTGAGGAGACGAACGAATTTTCTAGAAGTCGACCTGAACATTGTTCTCAAAATTGAAAGTTAGCATGCATAAATTTGGTTGAGAAAACTCGCTTTCGAATGGGGAGACGCGTCTTCTTCATCTGACAACCAGATATACATCCAAAACTGTTGGTCCCATAAAACCAAGTGACCACGTGACAGCACAGTAACTGTCCACAAATAACAACTTTCTCCTTTCCAGATTTTACACAGAAAACCTACAAGATTCTGTTACAACAACTTCAAAATGATTACAGAGTAAAACCTAATGATAATACTTGTTCATCCTTCCTCCAAACATTGATTCAAATTGGTATTTCATTTGCGGCTTGAGCTGGGAAGAGCTTGAAGA
This sequence comes from Aurelia aurita, assembly GCA_004194415.1. NCBI lineage: Eukaryota > Metazoa > Cnidaria > Scyphozoa > Semaeostomeae > Ulmaridae > Aurelia > Aurelia aurita. Next base: position 3,465,465 of record REGM01000003.1, read on the forward strand.
ACTTTAGGCTCGATACGGAAAAAACAATAAACACAAAAAATTGAGAATTACAGGGATATGTTACCTTTGCTGCGGCTGGATCTGTTGACAACAATCTCCAGTAAATATATCCTCTGTCCCTGAGATCAGGATTGTCACTGTCTTGTGTTGCTAAACTTAGGACTTGTTGTACTAATTCTTGTGTGTCTGTTGGTCGTTTTAAGAACAGTTTTACGATGCCTGTCAGAAGCTGAAGTTGCACCTAAAAAGAGAGAAGGGTGAGATTTTTAGTTCTCTATTAAGAGGCAGTGGCAGCTTAAGATTACTCTTCTGCAGCAAATTTTATCGAACCTTTCAGATACCTAGAGTGGAGTAGACAAAATAAAAAAATATTGGCTAATCGAATTTTCTAGGGAGGGAAAATATTTACCACAGGGGTTAATATTTTTCAAAATTAGGTTCGAACTGTCCTAGGGAAGAAAGTTTTGGACAAGGTACGAAGAAGATGACAATTTAAATCAACGAAATGTCTCAGGTCTAAGGAAGAGCGGAAAGGCCCAGAATAACTTTCTGGTTTCTGTTCAAATATTATGGCTTACCTTTCAGGGCTCTAAAAATATTTACGAGGAAGAAATCTAAAAAATAGGAAAGGTTATTGAGCCCTAGTTTACCTGAGCATTTTCATCTTGAAATCCTTCTAAGAATGTGGCAAGTAATTCGTCAGCATTATCAATTCTCTCTGCATATTCGCCAATGATCCAAATCATTGCAGCTCTAGAAATAAGACATTGTAATTAGAAGCAACTTATACAGGTTGTAAACAAACAGCAAAGAAAACACGGGGGTGCTAAAAAATCATTGCTTTGCATAAGGTTTTGATTTATCACGGTTGTAATCTTCTCCTGTTCAGTAGCTCAGAAGCAGAATTCACACTTGCTGCGACTTTCTTTCTGCGATGCGTCACGTGCGTCAAAGTTGAACCAACTTTGTCGCATTGCTGCGTTTTATTGTTATCTGGAATGCGTCAAGAACGACGCTTCAAGTGTGAATTCAGCCTGATGGACTGAAGGGTAACACAGCAAAGTGAGTTTAAAGAAACGTATCGAGAAGAAATAAATTCTATGCTAACCACAGTCTAGCATCCTTACCTTGCTTCTGGTTCATCCAAAGAATCCAAATTCTCACATAATGTTGCAATGATGCCTTCATATTTGTTTGGATATCTTCTGAAGATGTCCTAGAGACGAAGAATGTATTGAAACATGAAACAAATGTTCTATTTATAAGCCTAGATAAGGATTGCAGGGGAAAACGAATACTACGTTAATTAGATTAATTAAATTTGTTATTTTTATTACTACTGCACATACTGTACTGTTACTGTTACTGTAGTGTACGCAATACAGTACACAAGCAATAATGTTGCGTGATTGCAATACAACAACAGCAACAGAGCGGTTGCATTGGACTGAATAGCCTATGGTTTCATAGCGAGCGGTAAGCGGCAGGAAGAGTCCATGAGTAGAGATCAGATCTAAACATTAATCCTCCATATTATACGCGATTGAGCTTCCTGTGGTTGGACCATATTCAATATGTACTTTTTGGGTTACTTGTAAAGAAGTTTTGCGGAATAGAAATACGAATAGCAGCTGCAAAAACAAACTAACCTTGAGGACTATGATGGCTTCTTGTACAACATAATTAACTTTGTTTTGAATCAAATCCAAAAGAGTTGTCACACATTTCTCAGCAGATTGCTGCAAATAAAATGAATAAAACAAAATCAGAAATAATTATCATATTAACAAGGATGTAATCAAGAATAATTCTGAGAATAAATTTAGTGAATGAAAATCATTCGGGTGCAAAAAACTTGAAATTGCGTTACAAGCAAGGAAATGAAGTAAAAATCTGGAATGTATTTGAGTCAGTGGCGGACACTAGGGGGAGGGGGCAAAGGGGTACGGCCACCCCCCAATGTTGGAGAAAACAATGATCTTTTTTTGTTTTAAAATAATAGGGATGAGCAATGCATTTTATCCGAAACAATAGCTTTGCACCCTCCCCAATACTTGTGCAAGTGTCCGCCACTGATTTGAGTTGCTTGAATCAGAATAATTTGACNGGAGAGCGTCAGCAGGTTGGGATTCTATTTTTCTTATTTATGCATTATGATGGTTTTTTTCACTTTTCTGTCACAAACAAAAGTTCTATTTTTTAGGAGAAACCAAGATGCAAGTCGCATGCAAGCGCTATTCTGTTGCCCCTTCCTAACAAGAACCCCCTCTAATGAATACTCCAACTTCAAAAGAATCTGTCATTTTCTACCCCAAAACCACCCCTCTGGCCACCCCTCATGTCATTCGCCTCCCGCTGTAGATACTATTGACCCCCCAACCCCTAATTTCAATATGCCCCCTACCCATAGGACCACACAACACCCCTCCAACCATTAACTTTCATCAGGTGACCAAACCCCTCCCCTCTTGTCCCAACAGATGTTGCTAGCCAATTTGTACATCCCACTAATGTAACTATAGTAGGCTCACATGGTCCCATGGCCCCTATTCCCCCTTATTTCCTCGCCTCCATCAATAGCTACCCTACTGCCCATTCCCTTCATATTGTCAGAAACCAGACTTTATTTTGGACCTTAGACTTTTATCCGGGACTTCAGACTTACAAGTTGCTGTTATTATTATGTAAATTAGATTAAACCGTGTGAGGAGGCGAGGAGTTGAGATTGTTGTGGATGGTGAGGAGAGAGAAAGTAAACAGTGAACTTCAAGAGTTTATGGCTGAATTTATACAAATTTTGTTGGTTTAACATGCGAGTAATCTTTGTTTTCGTGCTTCTACGATAATTCGCGAAACAGTGGCACCCCAGAAGGGAGTTAGGAGAACCTAAGAGATGAGAAACTGCGAGATATGGCAAACAAATCAAAACTTGAGAGCCTCGAGAAGAAAATCCAGGGGAAAACCCGTTCTCAAATTTATCAGTGAAGAAACCAACAAAATATTAGCAAAACGGGAGAAAGAATCAATCGAAAGACAACTGGGAGTCTATGAGAAAAGGATAACCAGTTTCAGTTTTCAGTTTCATATAATTTAAATTCACTTCATACAATTTATAATTTTACAAGGAAATAAGACAATATTACAAAAAATTAATACGTTAATATGGAAAATTAATACAATATACAAATACCAATAGAAAAAAAAAACAAGATAAATTGTACGGAGGGAATTACTTAAAGGAGGAACTCTCTCAATAGGTAAACTAATCGAGGAGAAAGCCCCCCCTATCCAATAATTTCAAATATATTTGGTTGGATTTAAAGTTGGTATATATAACAACGGTTAAAATCAAGCCATACCCTAGCAATAAAAATAAGAATACTTCATAAGCTAAATTAACTGAGAAACAAGTAGATTTTTTCAAACGTTTCGATCTACCGGGTGTCTACAAAAAAAAATTTACAGACAAGTTTGAAAAATTAGCGAAATTCGACTACAATATCAATCTTCAAATTTCCTTTTGGATAAAAAGTTAAAATATATTCTAGGTATAAATTATCTTTTTGATAGGTTAAAATTTGCAATATAGCTTTTTTGGGAGCTGCCTGGTTTTGGAGCATGCTGCAAAAATACATAGATATTTAATCAAAATATTCTTTTGATATTTAAGAAAAGTTGGGTATAAATAACTCACTCTTTGAGCTCAGCAAGGACTTGGCCGATGTTCTGCTGTGAAGCCAAACGAATCATGATATCCAATTTTTCAAGTTTGACATAAATTGGATCATTGTATTTGACGAAGAATGCCTTGATCTCATGCTTCAAAATATCAGGTCTGCAACGAAAAATAGAAAGAAAATGAAATAATATCCGCAAGAAATTTGGATTGCTAGTCCTATTTTAAGAGTAACTATTTTTCAGGGCTTCTGAGAGGACCACACTCTACAAGGTTATTTTATTAGGATGAAATACTAACACAATAGCAGGCAGGCTTTGATTATATTTTAAAGGGGCTCCGTCTCCAAATTTCGGTCGAAACGGTAATTTTGCAGTTTTTTGTTTAGACAATATCACACAGACATTCACCTTTTTTCAAAAATGAAAGGGTTATTTTGAAGAAAAATCCTTGTACTTCACAGAGGAACAAACCAAACATTCATATATTTTACGATTGCTCAGATATAAGTGGATTTTTAACGGTCACTTTTGGTACTTTGGGTGAAGCCACCAAACAAACTGCAAAAGACAATCGACACGTGCCTAAAACAATGGTGTTTACAGATTTGTTTACAATTTGGCGACGGAGCCCCTTTAAATTGCAAGCGATTGTCGTTTGTCCTTTTCTATCATTAGCTGCTGAAAAACTAGTTTATTTGAAAATTTATAGAGCTGAAATTCTCATTGTTTAGAAGCCCTGGGCCAATTTTTGTGTGGAACAAATATATCTGTGAAAGTTCAAGATTAAGCCTCCATAGATATGACATAGATTCTTCAATATTCAAGAGTCCTCGAGTTGCCCCTGGGCGGATATACGACGGAAAAGATATCCTTATTTTCAGCCGCTCAGACAAGCCTGGAACTTTCTGAGCTTTAACTGGAGTTGCTAGGGGCGGCAAATGAATTCCACAGATAATTCTTCTCACATAAAATTTATTTAAAACATCCGTAGACTAAGACAAGCCACAAGGTAAGGAAATCTCTCCATCACTATTGAATCCTAGACGACCTGAAATAGAAAATTAAATATAGATTTTGTCGCGAGTTTTTGTCTGGTTTTTATCCAATCAAAACCCTTGCAATAATTTCTAGACACGTTTTCATCCAACATGGCTAGTCTAGACAGGTCAAGCTGTCCTGAATTGTCGCAAAAACACATTAACTCCCCAGCAACGCAAATTTCTTCACCATTAAGGGTCACAAACTCAGACAATTAAATCGTTATTTCAAAAACTCGCAGCCACCAAATCAGACACTGCTATATTTTAACACACCACTTCATTGGCTGATTGGTTAGTGAGGGGTTACAGACGTTTCACAGTAAAGTTCTTTGGGAAGAGAACAAAAAATGACATAAGAATCTTTAGTAGTCATTGATGACACTAAATAAATTACAATGAAATCTTTTACGAAACTCCATATATAATATTTAAGTCTTGACTGAATGTCTGCATGATGCAAATTATCAAGCCTTTCAATCTTTTATGGGGGTCAAGAAGTACTCGGAAGCTTCCCTTTGCAGGAAGGTCAACTAAAACTTAGGGGAATATTTTATCAATGACTGCTGGAATGTCTGCCAGGATGACCGAAACGGAACCCACGAAGAAACCGTACATTTGCACAGATTACTAACAGCCATAAATAAAATATTCTACACCCAACTAGAATGATTTAAATACTTTTAGAACATCAAAGACCTTGAATTTACCAACAGCAGCTATCAGGTCTTAACTTAACAAATTTGATCGCAAATTCTGATTGTAAATTTCAAATCACACAGGCCTACTTCTTTTTGAAAACGGTATGGCAGTTCAAAGACTCATAGAACATAAGAAAACAAGGAGTAGACCAATCAAAGTTATTAAAGGTCTCTTTTCAAACATATGAGGCTGCCCTTGATCGCTAACATGGATTGCATCCGTTAAAGCATGGATTTTCAAGAAGTTCAAGTGTCTTTCCTCCAACTATAACCTCATGAATCGTAACATTAATATTAGACAATAATTACGTCATTACTGGTGTTTGCTTCGTAATGGACTTCCCTTGATCGCTAAAATGGATGGCATGCGTCGAAGCATGGATTTTCCAGAAGTTAAAGTGTCTTTCCTCCAACTATAACCTCATGAATCGTAACATTAATATTAGACATAAATTACGTCATTACTGGTGTTTGCTTCGTAATGGACTTCCAGTTCCTGATTGTCTGTTACTAATATATGTCTGAAAATTGTGATCATGTAACCCACAAAGACCCTTTCCTTCGCTAACTATACAGGCAATTAGGATACCATTACCAAATGACGTATAATAAAGAAACGCATTTGAAGAAGTTTTGTATGCCCTGGGTTAAGAAAGCTAACTGAATTCGAGCGTAAAGGAACGACCTCAAAGGAATCGTTTTGCCTTGCTTCTCTGTCTTTATAAAGTGAATACTGTAATGAGTAGCCCTCGTCCTGTCCCAAAAATTTGGCACTATGTGCTTGGATAAGTTATACAGCACAGCGGTTCATAATTCAAGAAAATTCCAGTAAAGATTGCAACAAACCTTTTTTGGACAATAAGATTGATATTCCTCAAGGCAACGTATTGTATTTCTGGTTCAGCTGACAACAGGGTGACTAATCAAGAACAATGAAATAAAATTAGTTTTAATAAATCAAAAATGAAACAGTGGCAGGATGTTAACATAGGGATTTCAAAGATAAATTAGGAACCGTTACGTCTATCTCTCGACTACAGGAAGTCTGGTTTTGTAATTTTGTGAACAATATCCAATTAATTTATAACCTTCAGAAAATTGAAGAAAGGCTAGCTATTTACGATGAAACATTTAAATGATCACAAAAGAGAGGTTTTTTATTAGAAAATCGTATTGCAAGCATGACCTTCAACTAAAGATTATTTGGGAATTGTGACAGGTTTCTCTTGAGTCCAAGTAGTCAGGCTTTGTCATTTTGAGTGAGGGGTGTATAACTGCTTCGAAAAAGCCAACGAGATTTTATAAAACAATAGGATGTTGGGATTTTTAGCGATTTTGCTTGCATACAAACGGAGTTTTAACCACAGGTGTATGAGATTTTTATGGACTGATATGCCCCTCGATTTTGAGAACAATGACCAATTAATGTATTGAAAAAATCTGACGTTTCACTACCTCCCACCCAACCAACCTCGTTCCCATGACCCAAAAAGAGACCCAACATCAAAATATATTGGAAAAGCAGAGGCTTCACCAGAAATATGTTTCATCAACATGATTTTAAATTAAAGATGATTTGAATACTTTTAGGTCTTTCGTTCAACAAAAGGAAGTCTGGCATTGTAACTTTGGAAACAAGATCTAACCAATGTATATGCTTGCAGAAAACTTGAGGTTAAGCGAGCTTGTATCTATCATTTAGAAAGCTAAACAACAAGACTTTATCAGAAACATGTTTTCATAATATGACCTCAAATTCTGAAGAATTTCTTAGTAGAGCACGACTTCAAATTGTGATTATGTCACGTTGAAACATGTCGCTTAATTAAGGGCAAATTTTGTGAAACAAACACTCAGGTTTCCGAAAAGACGATTGAAGATTTGTCTTTCTGAAGAACAGATTTCATGCCTCTTAGTGCACTCGATCAAATAAAAATAAACAAAGAGAGAGCAAAAATTATGGGTGGCCGCGCCGAAGGTGTGACATCTATTCGTAAGAACGACAAATCGGTTTGTGATGTCGGAGAGCAGAATATTTGTTTTCCAAAAATTCACTCTTGCTTGTCGCTTATCTTTGGTTTATCAGGAATAAATTATCACAGGTTTCAAGACAATCTTTCTGGAAATTTTTGTTTGGTTATTCGTCTAATTTTTTCCGCAGAATAGAAAATAATTGCCTGCAGGATACAGTTCAATCTGAATGACGTCAATTTCTTCATGGGGATACGGATAACAAGTTATTACAAAACCAAAATTTGGTACGAAAATTCTTAAATACAGCTTGAACGGCTTGGCTCAGAGAAATCCGTAGTAAACTCCCTCCCAACCAGAAAGGACAAACGACAAACATAACATAGGCTTGGTCGTATTGTTGGGTGAATTTTAGTGCTGCACTAAAGTGACTGGCGAAAATTTGATCCAAAATTGAGGCGTAAGATCGAAGTCATGGTGGAAGCTAATTTGTCGCTTGTACAGGTATTGGTCTTGCAATCGTTAGAAGAATAAATCACATGTTCTACGATGGATTGCAAAACCCAAGGGTGTCAAACGAGAATCGATACGGAAAAAATGTATTAACTGGTTTGCCTCCTATGAAAAATGCTGGTGTGAAGGAGATACACATACTGCACTCCTATTCGATGTCTATAGCATCTATTTGACGCACTGGAAACCTTAAAGATGCTAACCTATTTGAAAATATTGAAATTGATTGTGTTGCATCCATTGTATGGTGACCATTTTAAATTAAGCCCTTTTAGGGGGGGGGGGGGGGTATTAAGTGACATACCTACAGCAAGGATATTGAGTATAATTACCTAATGGTGGTGACAACTTCTTGATCAGGTTGGTCATTTTAGGGGGGGTATTACGTGACATACCTACAGCAAGGATATTGAGTATAATTACCTAATGGTGGTGACAACTTCTTGATCAGGTTGGTCATGTATGCAGAGCTTTGCGTCATCATTTCCATGAATTTCATCAGCACCTTCATCAAGAAATTTATGTTCAAGTTAGTTAAAGTCGGCCTAAACAGAGTCAAAACTCATTTTTGCCCCAGAATATGGAGGGACATCTTCATTATCATATCGTATCAACTCTTGCTATCAAAGGTAAATAAAGACAGCCGAGAACAAGCAGCCTTTTTATTTTGTTGCTATATTTGCAAATCTCTCTTTTGGACATGAAAACCTTTGAGTTCGTTGCAGCTGAACTGGCCAATTATTGCACAAACATTATTGATGTGTGTTAAGAATTTCAAGACAGATTGAAAGGTAGCTATTGAGAACTGTGATGCTAGTGAATTATGAACTATGCCATAGAGTCTACAGTTTACCCTTATCGATAAGACACANCAGAGTCAAAACTCATTTTTGCCCCGGAATATGGAGGGACATCTTCATTATCATATCGTATCAACTCTTGCTATCAAAGGTAAATAAAGACAGCCGAGAACAAGCAGCCTTTTTATTTTGTTGCTATATTTGCAAATCTCTCTTTTGGACATGAAAACCTTTGAGTTCGTTGCAGCTGAACTGGCCAATTATTGCACAAACATTATTGATGTGTGTTAAGAATTTCAAGACAGATTGAAAGGTAGCTATTGAGAACTGTGATGCTAGTGAATTATGAACTATGCCATAGAGTCTACAGTTTACCCTTATCGATAAGACACATTGTGTTGAAAAGAATTTAGATTTCCATTAGGCAGCAGCCGTTTGTTGCAAGCTGAAGGCATCGTAAACACAGAAAAGGTCTGGAGGGTAGAGGCTCGTGTTTCGTACTAAAAATTTCTTACCTTGACAGCGGACAGAACAACAGCAGCATTTGCATGTGACAATCTTGGGGTAACTCTTTCACAAATGCTAAAATAGACGAAAGAATATAAAAAAAAACTCTTCATAATACATTTAGATTTTGATATCTTTATACAAACCTGAATACTGAAAACTGAAAACTCGGTCGAAACAGTTTAGTAGTAGTAGTAGTACACGTTTTTTTATAAGAAACTTGGATCAGGCCATAGTACTAAAAGTTTTTTAATTCAACATGAAAATTTCGGCATTTTAGTACTAAAAGTTTCTTAATTTGTTTTTTATTTTTTAAATGCATGAATTATCATGTAGTTTCCAACACTGCTGCAGATAGGTTTCTTGACATATAAAACATCAGGCGGGAAGAAAAAGTGTTCTATTACGTTCAAAACGTAAAACCGTTAGTTACTATTACTCAAGAATAAGGGCTCAACGATATATTTATCATAATATCTTTGAATTTTGCTTTTGAAAGTTTCTTAGCTCTTTCCGAACTTAGTACTGGAGTTTCTTAAATTTTCGGCCATCGTAGTACTAGTTTCTTATAAACAAGTTACTTATAAAAAAAAACGTGTAGTAGTATACAAACCTAGCCCGGAATGTAGCCAGTATTTTCATTTGGAGGAATTGAGGAGAGTGAGCGAATTCAACTACTGGCAAAAGCTATGGTACAGAACAAACGAATAGCTGCTGCCAGTTTTAGAACAATGTGTGCTAAAATATAGGTATGGTAAGAAGTAAACGAAATGTCTACCAGGAATGTGCACTAGGCCAGATTCTATTTCTAACTGTTAACAATGCAAGGTAATTTGTTCTGTCAGTTTGAAGGTAATTAAGAAGGCATAGCAATCATTACAGGATGTATAAATACCTTTGAGCTTCTTTCTCATCTTTGGGAGCATACGTGGCCAAGGAATCCAGAATGAAAATCTGTCCCCACCTTGAAAAGAATATAAAACATGTAATGTAGTTTCCTAAATTAACAGAGATTACAGCTATACTTCCAACAGCTAATTTGGAAACAGAATCACAGTTAAATTTCTCTAGATCTTTTAATGGTGCTAAAACTTTGTAATTCTTTTTTCTCATTGTAATTTTGCACATTTTAGCAATATCAAAAGAAAGAGAAAACTTACTCTGTGCATTCATTGAGTGCAGTAAGCAGTTTGTTGATTGTTTGTGGGTTAATTTCAAAATATTGATTAGCGTTTGGAGATGACTCAGCTATTTCTGCTAATGCTGCAACTGCATTTGCCACAACCTACAACAAAATAATTAAATTGAGTTTTTGCACATTGTAATCGACTATAAAATTTTGTGCAACATTAAATTGTATATTCATGAATTATTCCATACTATATTTTAATCTTTCAATTGTAGATAAGTAGAAAAATATTTGCACCTCTAGTAATGAAAACATTTGAAGAGACCAAACAGAACCAAAGTTTTCCTAGTTTCAATTCAATTCAATTTTATTTGCAGAATACAACAGCTTAATACAATGTAAGATAAACAAAATATGTATTCTACACAACCCAAGAGAAGCAGAGCTTATCTAGCCTTATCTTTTCATGTTACATCGAACTGCTTCAAGCAATATTTTAGCCTTGATTTATATCTTTATGTCTGAGCTTCTCCAATAAATCAACTTTCAAAGTAGTTAAAGGGAATCAACGAAGCTAAGAGGAGGTCGTCTATAAATAGGACAAAGAAAACTCCTACGCAAACTATTGTTCCTCTGGCTAAACAATATCCACGCACGTGTCGACATCATCAAATACAATAGGCTAATAATAGAATAGCTGCACGTCCCCTTTATATCCGTTGATTCTCTTTAAGGCGAAAATAATTCGATTTTGTATTTTAAAATGATCCTAAACTTTTGAATTTTCAGACAAATTTTGGACCAAATTTCAGAATCCAACTTTGAAATGATCGCTAACTGCGTTAAAGGAATTTTATGCTGTTAAATGATAAGAGACAAATCGTAAGAATCTGATGATCTTACCATTGGATTTGAATCTGAAAGCAGATCTCTCAAAGTTTCAAGAAATCCTTGATCTTCAACCAGTGTTGAATTGATGTCATGTAATTTTGCAACACAAACTGCAGCAGTCTTTCTGACATATGGATCTTCATCTTTGAGGCATTTGCGAAGAGGCTCACAAAGATATTCTGTGATTTTGTCTACTCTAATGCAACCCATTGTTCTTACTGCAAGAGCTCTGATGAGTGGGTTTGGATCTTCACAGTCCTGGAATGTAAGAAAAGAATTTGTAAGAAAAAACTCAAACGAGTGATTCAAAACCATACTGTTCAAAAACTCATTTTCCACATCATAGCTGCTAGGACTCACTCAGTCAACAATATGTGTTCTGTTGTTCCATATAAGCAAAAACTTTTTTGCTCAACAAGGAATCATGCTTCAACTACTACATGGAACTTGGTGAAGTAAAGAACCTTAATATTCACCCTGCATAAACATTTCAGGCTTTCTGAACAGCCAATTTCCTAATAAAATTGCTTGTTTCCTTGTTTCTTTTCTTTCAAACCTTCTCTTATGATTGGTTACTAGTATCAGGCAGAAATACTCGGCAAATGCTTCTAACCTATGAAACTCTTTTCAATTTAGTAAAATCTGGGAACTTTGGAAAAATTGATCATGACAAAACATTAACTAACCCTGACAAAAGTGTTGACAGCCATAATAGCCATATCTGGTTGAGACTTGGCATAATTCATCAAATACAAATACACCAGTTTCTTCAGCTCAAGATTGTCTGTTTGCATGCAGTTGACAACATCAGGAAACAAAGCACTGCAATGAAAAGTTAAAATCATTTAATGTCTATCAAATATTCAATGAAGACAATTCTCATCTTTTTAATGCACTGCTCTTTTGTGCTTTTTGAAAGTTCTTGTTTTATTTAATCTTACTTTTCCCCCTCTCATTTGCAATAATTTAAGGCAACTACACCTATTATGCTATAATTTCTAGTAGTGTTAATTTCCTATGATAAGGTTATGCTAGAAAGTTTTAATTTGATATCTCCAATTTCAATAACATAATAATAGCTTAATCAGAAAGCTGGTCCTTTTCAAAGATCAAATTGTTTTATCTACTGTAAATGTAACAAAGTATCTTACCTGACATCTTTCCCTACAGTCATGCTTGCAATGACCTTCTTGACAGCCTCCTTCTTTCTCTCTTTCTTGTCACTGTTCAATTCACCTTTCAATTCGTAGATTTCACCTGCAAATAAATTCCAACATGTATCAATTATGAATACTTACTAAATATACTAGATGTTTCAACAAAATCTACTCAAATATAACTATATATGTTTTTTTGTCAATTACAAGCAACATTTCTATTCTTCTTTAATCCATCTGATTTTACTGAATCTTCCATCTTGGTGTCTCTGCATTGCTCCACTGTATCTTCATCCAAATATCATTTAATTGCGTTCTGGCTGCTACTTTATCTTTGATAAAGTTTAAAAAGTAGAGAATTTGAAAGGACAGAAAATTGCAGATGTGATGAGCAAGAAATTACCTTTCTTTGTTGTGGTGAAATACTTGGAATCAGTTTGTTTGTTTGTGTTGAACTTACTGCAAAGAAAATGTTGATATTCTTCATTTTCACAAAATAGCAATGAAGTATTTAGCAGACAGTANTTTTCTTTCTGGGAGCCAAGATATTTTCTGGGGCCAATGGTCCCATGGTCCGATACTTTTTCCACCCCTGGTTTGCAGTATAAGCCAAAACCTAAAAGCTCTGGTTTGGAGGTGGAGGCAAATTTGGACTTTCAAGATTAATATTTCTTCTCTTAATGCACCAATATCAACAAACAAGGTATTTATCTTCAAGTTAACTATCGAGGATTACTTCAAACATTATTAGGGATTTATTCGACCTAAATTCTTGTCGCTGGCTCGGATCAAATCTGTTGCGTTTTTTTTGGGACACCCGGTATATATGTTTTTTTTGTCAATTACAAGCAAAATTTCTATTCTTCTTTAATCCATCTGATTTTACTGAATCTTCCATCTTGGTGTCTCTGCATTGCTCCACTGTATCTTCATCCAAATATCATTTAATTGCGTTCTGGCTGCTACTTTATCTTTGATAAAGTTTAAAAAGTAGAGAATTTGAAAGGACAGAAAATTGCAGATGTGATGAGCAAGAAATTACCTTTCTTTGTTGTGGTGAAATACTTGGAATCAGTTTGTTTGTTTGTGTTGAACTTACTGCAAAGAAAATGTTGATATTCTTCATTTTCACAAAATAGCAATGAAGTATTTAGCAGACAGTTAACTAATCAAGTTTTGAAGCTCCTCTATGCAGCCTGCATTGCCCTTTGATACGGCTGTTCTGCAGTAAAGGTGAAAACAAAGAAATTGACTGCACTCATAAACGTGCTCTTCGGATCCTCTATAAAAACTACGAATCGTCATTCGAAACATTGCTCACTCGAAGTGGCAGCTTTTGTATACATGTCAAAAACTTGCAGAAACTGATGACAGAAATTTACAAGTTCATGAATCACCTGAATCCTTCGCTTGTGTGGGAATTTCATGAAAAGAAACATGTAACATACAATCTAAGAATACAATACTTATGCAAACTGCCAACAATTAAGACATTGGGCTTTTGACTTGAATTACTGTCTTTTAAGAGGTAGTTTCCTCTAAAACACTCTTGATGACAGTATCAAACAAGAACCAACACTATCGGCTTTTAAAAAGAGGATCAAAGACTGGGCTGGAGATAAATGCACCTGTAAAATATGTTTTGTAAATAGTTGGTTTGAATTAGTATTTTCGTAATACTACTGTAAATACCAACTTTAATTATTGAAAAAAAAACATGGCAGTTCTTCAACGAGATCTCGCGCTTGCAGACAAATGAAGCAGTGGCGTGCTCATGTGCAAGGTCTTTGATTCCATTTCTTTTCAAAGTAGTGAACAAAAGATCTCATTCAAAATCAGCGTGCACATAAAATTTTTGCAAAAAAAATCTTGTGTGTGCAGTTGCCACACTCTGCAGACTGGTCCTCTATGTCCGCATTTATCTATGAAAAGAAATCATCTGCGCAAAGTTAGCAGTCTGGTACTGCAATATCATCAAGACCATTTCAAAACATTATCTATATTTTTATACCATAAGAAAACACAGTCAACAGAGGCCTTTGTTTTCATCTCTAACATTTAGTGCATGGCGCTTTGTCTTTGCACACACACGGCCGACCCAAACTTTCTTAATTAACTTTGAGCTTCTTGAAACATGGAACATATGAAATCCTGTTTCCTGAAGTGTGGCTTGAACTGTACTTTTTGTTATTGATTTTTTTCTTCTCAACTTGTTTTGGATATTTTTACAGTCAAAACAACTTTGCTTTTCACATATTTACAGAATGAAGGTGAAGTGACGGTGAAGTTGCGTTTTTTGGGGCCAAGCGCTGGGATCGCAGAAGCAGAGAAGACCTAATCGAGTCTGCGACCCCTTGTCATGACGCTCAAATGGTGGGGATCTACCTGGGATCGAACCCTGTCCGCCTGACTACTCTGGCTGCAAAGTCAGAGGATTACATCACTGCACCACAACAACTGTTTTTTCCAGATCCCCATCATTTATTGGGGTTTGGGAACTGTTTGGGAAAATTTTCCACCCATCCTACCTATTTATTCACCATCGCACCACTATCCATTCTGCAGTTGAAAGTAGACAGGACTGGAGGAAAGTCATATGAATGTTTCTGCGCAGTCAGCCAGCTAGAAAATCTAACTTTTGAACTCAAAATGTCATACAACAACAGACTTTTTTCCGTTGCTGATGAGATGATTAATTCTGCTACAACATCCGAGTCAGAGGATAAATGGATACATGCTGAACAATAATTGGTGGTTCTGGGCGGGCCATTGCAGCAACAAACCCGAGACACTTAAGTAAACAGCATGCACATTAGAATGCTGCAGAATTATCAACCTTCAATTTGCTAAGCCTAAATTTAGGCCCTTTTCTGTCATCATCACCTGATGAATTTTTGGGGTCAACTCAATGCGACTCTCGGAATTCAAGGCTTCTCGATGCCACTTTAGCCAAGCCTTATTACTACATCTTCGGATACATTACCTCATCTTGCAGTCTGCACCTCAATGGGTCTCCAAACAACGCTCTTAGCTCTTCAAATTGAGTGAAAAAGGACAGGGATGTCTTCTCCTTTGCAGCTTGATTGACCAACACCTTCCGCCATGCAATGCAAAGTCTTCTTCGGCCTCCTTCGCAGCTTCTAGAACCCAAGCCTTTTTGTGCCTCGCAGTCCCCATCCAAAGCAGGCAATATTTATTGGATCAAACAGAAGCACCAAATTTTGATTGGCTGACAAATTATTCACAGATCTGCGGATTAGACCAATCAGGTTGCATGAAAACCACGACAAATGCAATTTTTGTCTCATTCTCCACCTTTCTCTGTCTTTACCATACCATTCCCAGCAACAGGAAAATTTGGATTTTTAGAATGTTGTTGANTTATGGTACACACCAGAGAACTTCGGGATCCAAACCTATGGAAATTAAGATCAATCAAACAAAGATCACGGAATCAGACGTATACGAATATCTAGGCGTACAGATGGACAAAAATCTGACGTTTTCTGATCACCTCGACAAAACAATAAAAAAAGCAACATCTAGAGTAAAGTTATTGTCGCGTATACGGCACAATATCAGTCCGTACACAGCAGAAACAATTTACAAGGTAACAATTTTACCAATTCTGCTTTACTGTAACAATGTGTTCCTTCACATGGCACCATCAAAGAAAGCCCTTTTCGAGAACATTCAGAAACGCGCACTGAAAGTAATAAATGGCAATAAGCACAGTGTAAAATTTGAAAAAGTCAGCAGTATACGAAATAAAATGTGTGCTCTTGAAGTCTTCAAAAGTTTGAATGGCGTATCGCCACACGCCTTTGAAAATTACTTCACAAGAGTTAACCACAGTCAGTGTACTCGTGCCAATACAAAGAATATCGTTTTGCATAAAGTCAAATCTGAAACAGGAAAGAAGGCCTTTTCCTTTCAAGGAGCAAAGATTTTCAATAAACTGACAGATGAAATGAAGACTGAAACTTCAATTTTACGATTTAAAACTTTCTGTAAAAATTTTAACTTTGACTTTTAACATTTTATCTTCTTGATGTAAATTGCTTTTTTCTTTTGTATTCAATTTTCGTATATTTTAGACAGGTCCTTGATTGATAACAGCAAATTGTTTGCTGAACAAGTTTAACCTGTATAAATATGATATTATTATTATTATTATTATTATTGCGTCAGTCATCAATTTTATTTTGCTCAGACCATGGGCGTTAAGAAACGCGGTAGTTATTTCTACAAACATTTTTTTTTGCTGTGTCCCTATGCCCGTGAAGGTTGTTGTTGTTGTGCCTGGTTTTCCTCGTTTCCCTGTGTTCTGATTTGAGTAACAACAACAACCTTCACGGGCATACAACAACCTTCACGGGCATAGGGACACAGCAAAAAAAAATGTTTGTAGAAATAACTACCGCGTTTCTTAACGCCCATGCTCAGACCTTGCAAAAGGTTTTTGAAGAGGAGCAAACTGCAAAACAAAGCAACATTGAACTCATTGAACTTTCATTCATCGAAATTACAAGTTCAAAGTCTGAATTCCTGAAATATAACGCCGCTGCGAAGGCGGGATAAAGTGGACGGATCGCTTTTGTTGTGGTTGCGGTTTGTTTACATCTTGTTATTCACCCAAAATGGCGTCTGGAGGCAACTTACTAAAAGCTCTGAAGCTGGCTTCAGCATATTCTGCTGGGTTATTTGCAGGGGCTGGGATATTCCTCAGATCTGTTGATCATCCAACGAGGATGAACTTGGCGGAAAAATTTCCAGAAGGACACAGAGCTGCTGTGCACCATTTCAAGTTTATGCACAATCATGTGGAGAGAATGCAGGTCTGTTCGTGTGCCGTCTCTTTCTTTATCCTTTTGAAATAAAATAATGACATTTACAGGCATGTACACAGGGCAGCCTGCTAGATAATTTTGAACCTAAAACACTGCAAGGTATGCATGAACCATGATTTGATCGATTTTCTCCCTGAAGATGCATCAAAGTACCAGGATAACGTTACTACATGTACATGCTGTTAAGATCTTCGTACACATAGTTGTATACATCTTGCCACGCCCTTTATTTTTCCAAGTCGTTGAGTTTTTTCGATAAGATGATCTTCCAAAAAACTCTTTTTTTTTTTTTGCTTCTTGCACCTATCAAAAATTTACTAGTTTAGATCCTATAATATCTCCCAAGATTTGATATTAATCACTGAAGAATTTGTTTACAAACTTTCGACTGGATGAATAATGTTGCAAATTCGTGATTAAATTAGTTTTTCTTTTCAAGGTACCTTTGATCACAACTTCAATCCTTGGTTCTACAGCAGTCTTCTTTTTGTCAAAAGGCCACCCAAAAAGATCTTACTGGCTAGCTGGAGCAGGAGTGTTGGCTCTTGTTTTCCCTCTTACTGGAGCACACATTAACCCAAAGTACAGAGTACCAATGTGTACCAACACGGATGAAACTGCCAACAAAGGTCCAGAACATGTTCAACATATGCTGCATGGATGGTCTGGTGGGCAATTTGGAAGAGCTACTTTGGGATGTGTAGGGTTTCTTATTATCTTAGGTGCATTGGTTTAATAGATGGAAAATAAATGCAAAAGATGTAATATTTATATATACTCAATAATGTTGCTTTTCAAAATATGAAATTAATGTATTTCTTTACCTTCTTATAGTTACATTCTAAAGGAACAAACATATGTATAAGATATGGGTAATGTTATCTAACTTTGATAATTGCACCTTATTTTACCAACATTTTACAACAGGTTTATTATCCAATTACTCAGAATTGTAATTTTACTACTAATTTTACTATAATAAAGAAGATTTTAGATATGAATGAAAATTTGTATTGTCGAAGAGCAAACTTGTTTAAATCATCTTTGAATCTTACAAAATCAACCTCTTGCTACTTCAGTATGATTGAAAGAAAGTTGATAAAATAGATCTATAATATGTTGGTCGAAAATTTTCCTGCAATAAAAATGTTCATTCTACCAGTCAACCAAATGCTATTAAAGAAGCATACGATAATAATATATCTACAATAAGCGATCATGCAAGTTATTCCTTTGAAAGAATTTGAAATAAAACATCAAAGTACCTTTTTAATAATATCAAAAGGAAGTCTAGTGCTAAAAACCTTCCTAATGGTAATACTAAATTATTGAATCAACTATAGTTAAGCTGTTAAGGCTGGTTCCCACTTTGGCGAGTCTGGTTGCGTGACCCATACGATGGCACGCATGCAGTCACACAAGCAGTTTCCAGATCAAGCGAAAAGAGCTCTTGCTTCTGCGGCAATGAGATAATGACAAAGGCAAATGTCCTTAGAAGAGATTTGATTGGCTGCGCTCATTTTGGTCGCAAAAATCAGTCATGCGATCGAGAATGACACAGGGAATCATCGTCACTGAAATAAACTATGCATGCCTAGAGAATTGCGCAACCAAATTTGCACAAGTGGAAACCCGCCTTTGAAGAAGCTACATTAAAAGCGGTGTTGTTTTGTTTTACCATAGACCTTTTAGCTACTTACCAAAAGGGCTGAGAACAAGAGACTGTTATCTGATAAATGGTTAAAATTGCAACTTCAATGAGGAACAAAGCTTGTTCATGAATTTTTCAAACCCTTCAAAATGTGTATCCTTTATAACCAAATGGTCTAGAGATGTTAGCCGACCTGGTTAGTTTCAGAGTATCCATAGTACATCAAAACTTAAAATTACACCCAGAGAATAGCATATGAATGCTCTCAATGAGAGCAAGTTGAGAATGTAACATAGCATTCCTACATTATGGAGAAACAACAAAAGAGTCTGGGGAGCTCACATCTGATAAAAAAGGAGATCCTTGAGGGCTTCTTGCATTCTGAAATTTTGAAATCAGTTCTTGGTTAAACAATGGAAAATCGTTTTCTTTGTTCAAAGCATTCTTGATCTTCTTCCTTATTTGGTAGGGTGTTTCATCTGATAGCCTAAAAAAGAAGCAATAAGAATTAATATACTGGATTGTGAAGAAGAGAACAATTTTGCATCAAACAATAGTAAACCAGCTACCTGTAAGACGTTCTAAAAAATATCTAAATCATTGCTCGAACAAAAATTTGGAAAGATAAAATATACAATTGTTTTGAAATGTATGCAGTATGCCTTCATTTTTTTCTATTTCAAAGAATCCAAATTTGGAAAATGAATGATTGTTTGCCAGTTTTCACATAATTATATATATAATGTTTTACAAACTTTAACAATGTCCTAGACTTGCCCCAAGTCTATTTCGTCAACTCAGTCAGCTCAGTCATTACGTTTTGACTGAGCTGACTGAGTTGACGAAATAGACTTGGGGCAAGTCTAACAATGTCCTGATTTCTTAGGAAAAATGGTGGAGTGTAAAGATTAGTAATTCATAAAGCATACCCAATATTGACAGGTTTCAATGCAGCACGTAATTTTGGATCTTTGATTGATTCCATCAAGCCATTTGTTTCTTCAAATTTGTTGTTCGTCACTTGCTTGTTCTTGCCTATTCTGTTCCTAAGAGATATTGTGGACATTGATAAGAAATTTCCCCTAAGAATTCTGTCATTTGATTTGAAATATTTGCATATGGAAATTCAAGTTACTATTTATCACTAGAAATGAATTTTGATCATCGTAGGAAAGAAAATATGCAGTAACTTTCTTTCGTAACTTAACATACATGAATTCTTAAATTTTTAAGAATTAATAAGAATTTTCAATAACTCGCAAACATTTTTAGAAACAAAATGGATTCTATTCCAATATTGAACTGCACACAGTACACTGCTTAGCTTCCCAAAATTTTGAAGAATTCTTAAGATTTCACAAGATGTTTTATCAATTCTCAAGACTTCTTATGAAAGAAAAGTTGTTAGTTACTGTATATATGTTGTGTTTTAAACTTCTCCCAACATTTCAAAAAGGCATTTGTTACAAAAAATATTCAAATAATCTGCACTGGTCTGCACTACACTTATCACAGCAAGGAAAATTTTCAAAACAACTTTATTTTATCTATTTACCTTGTGATAGGACAATTCGAACCACTTTTTAGTACTCCATCTTGAGTTTGAGGTACTTCATTGGAGGTAGGGAGGTCCTGAAGTGAAAAAGGGACATTAATCAAAACATTTACACTATCAACAATTTCCTCTAGAATAAGAATAGGACAAGTATACACAATCAAATTGCATAAGTCAGTTCGCTTCAAACCAGGAAAGCTACCCAGCTTAACTTACACAAAGTCTGAATCATGGGAAGAAACGTCAACGGATAATTACCAATTTGACTTTTTCAGGGTTGTCTAACTTACAAAATATCTGAATGTAAACAATTGCAGACAAAAGACTCCACCAAAAGTATCTCTTACCTTTCTGACATTTGTCTTGTTTTCCTTGTGTCTTGGCACAGGAAGAATGGTTGATGGAGTTGGGGGAGGGGGTAGGACAGGTGGGGGTGGTGGCGGAGGTGGGATAAGGGAATTAATGGCATTGTTTGATATTTTCAAAGGGGATAAAGCTTTTCTTCCTGATGTCGATGAACATGGTGGGCTTGGAACAGCAAAATCGAATTCCAAGTTTTTCACTGGATCATTACGGCCAACTACTGGTGTGATTTCATGATGGGAGGTTGGTGATTTGAATGATTCTGCGACAATAGCATCTTCATGTTGTTTATTTCTGCATGCAATACGCTTTGAGAATCTTCTTCCTGAGCCTTTGGCCTCTAAATATAAATAAAAATAAAGACACTAAGCACATACTCCAATTTTTAAAAGTGTTGTGGCGCAAGGGTGTACTCCTATGATGACGTTGCAGCCAGTTGCAGAGATTTGGCAATTGAGCACAGTGTACAACCAGACTGCTACCTTTGCAAAAATGCACGTGGAAGTTTTCTTTTCCAAAAGATAAAAGCACACATGAATGAGCTTTCAAAACTGTACAGTAATAGACGATTGCGCTAAAGATGGCGGACAGGAATTTTTTACCATGATGCTTTGCGTCAAATTGAATTTTGAATGATTTGATTGGTTGATTTCTTCAATACCGCAAAGGATCTTGGTAAAAAATTCCTCGACGCCATCTTTAGCGCAATCGTCTTTTGGTTTTTTTTTGCTAAAAACTCAAATATTTGCTAAATTTCAAATCTTATCAAAAATTGCAAGCAAGAAATTCTTTGAAATTGCGTTACGCGCTTGAAGGCATAAAGTGTGCATGGAATTTCTTCTGCACAAGAGACAAAGTTAGCATGATTTCAGTTTTTATCAGCGCAAGTTCTAGCATGGGTAGTAAATGGAAAGCACTCCAGCATAAATGTAAGACTGTAAACCTTTACACTGTGAACAGAAAAACTTTAGTGTGCAAACTTTTGCTTGTGCACAAAAGGATCAAATATTAGGTGTCCAATTTCAGGAGGAAAGGATCTGCACGCACAAGATGCTTTACAAAAGGTTTATGTGCACGCCGATTTTGAATGAGATCTTTTGTTCTCTACTTTAAAAAACAAAGGAACCAAAAAGACCCTGCACACCAACACACCAGCTGCTCTGTTGGTTTGCACGCGCAAGATCTCGTTGAGAACTGCCATACTCTGCAGACTGGCACAATCTAGTGTGATCTGCAAAAAATGAACTGAGCAGCTTCAGCAGGCATTTATAAAATGTTCTAGTCTTGAAATCATGATGGGGCATTGCTGATATTGTGCAAATACTATGATGGCCGTTAAATAATGTGGTACCTTCTGAGTAGTCATAAGCTTTGATCATTTCGTTCTTCAATGCTGCAAGCTTTCCTTTTGCTTCTTTGTCATCTAATTTCTCACAGTATTCATCTCCAAACATAGCAGTAAATATTTTCACTTTGAGCCACGATAACATCCCTGCATTCTCTTCATCTTCTCGTTTTCTTTTCCTGAGAATATTATGATATGCAGTTGGATTGTAATCTAAATATTTGATCAAATCAGCAACTGCTTGTTGTGTCAAATCTGATGCTTGTTTTTCATATTCTGCTTTTGAGATTCGTGTGCAGAATGATGTTGTGCAAGGCGAAGCAGGATCAAATTGATCAAATAATTCTGCCATCTTGTTCAAAATCTGAATTAGGCCAAAGAAAGAGGGCCTACAATTTTTAACTTGCTCTTCAGAGATCAAATCTTCATCTATCTGGAGCGAGAAAGATGCTTGTTGTGTCAAATCTGATGCTTGTTTTTCATATTCTGCTTTTGAGATTCGTGTGCAGAATAATGTTGTGCAAGGCGAAGCAGGATCAAATTGATCAAATAATTCTGCCATCTTGTTCAAAATCTGAATTAGGCCAAAGAGGGCCTACAATTTTTAACTTGCTCTTCAGAGATCAAATCTTCATCTATCTGGAGCGAGAAAGAAGGAATCGTAAAATCTCAATGTCTCTTTTATTCTTGGGATAACTTTCGTGAACAGGTTATGTTTCAGATCGCAAATCAACGGCCAAATCTTGCGGAGAATCTTTCATTTCCCCACATCAGCAGAACAACAGCTTCGATTTTGGCGCCAAAATTTGCATTTTTCAGAGACGGGGGTAAATTGGTATAGTAATTTCTGAGCCTCCACCGCAGCGACCGCAGCGTCTGCAGAGAGAGTGATGAGCCTGCGCTTCTGAAATCATACGAAAATTTTTTGTAAGAAACTTGGATCAGCTATAGGGGCTATAGTACTAAAATTTATAATTTTGACTTAAAATTCCCACTGTTTTGTACTAAATATTTCATTTGTTTCGTATTGTTTTGGTGCAAGGAAACACTGTGAAACAAAATGACTTTGAATTGTACAATTTTAGATGACATCTTTCCATGCTAGTGCTTCTCAAGCAACTCTCAAGCACAGTGCTAGAATTTCTTAACAATTTTCCATCCTACAATATAAAAGCTGATTTCCAGTCAATGGAAATCTATTGTTTATGAGAGAAAATATCTCTTTGAATTTGAATAGAAAGTTACGTCTCGAGTAATTTTTTGTCGTTTAAAATTCCGTCAACTCGGAAAATTCCAATGCTGGAACCATCCTACATTCCTACAACATAAAGGCGGATTTGGGAATTCTGTTGTTCTGTTCATGAGAGAAGATATCAGTTTGAGTTTGAATTTGAATACGTCTCGGATATTTGTGCAAAGTTACATCGGCTTTTGCTTTGAATTTTGTACCCCCTGGAATAAAAATCGACGTCATAACGAGGTATTTAAACAATGGTACCAGCGGATTGTAATCATTACAAGATGGCCACCGCAGCAGAAAGTCCTCGATCATTTGGCAGCATAAAGGTATGAGTTTTTTATGATCTTATGTGTTTAATTTATTTAAAAATCTAGCGATGAAAGGCTCCCGAACATCTGTGTGAACTTTTAGGAGACAACAGATGGTTCATCACTAATGTACGAAACGAAAGCCCAAATAATTTATGAAATTTCACCTGCCTTTTTTTGATTGAATCCCTAAATAGCAAAATAGGACGGCCCAATATTGAAGGCCTACCAATATGAAGCTCAGCATTTCCTGTGTAACTGTTGTTGTCTATGACCATCTGCCTTCTATAAAAACAAGAAACAATGCAAACCCCTGTGCAGTATAATTTTAGACATCAAATTTTAGCAAAAACAACAGGCATCCCATGAATTAATTGTGCATTGTTTTTCCTTTGTGATAACATGGTGATATCAATTGTTTTGTAAGCTCTTGCATGTTTTTGACAAAATGATTTTGAAAATCTGTTGGGGAATACTTTATTGCTAACAGACCAGTATGGAAAGTATGGCACTTTTCGCAGAGATATCGGGTGTGCATATGCTTGCTTAACAGAATTGAAGTGTAGCAGCTTACAACAGTTAGGGGTCGTCCAAAGATCCACTTGTGATCAGTTAGTGGCATGTGGCCGCTAACTTGTTGACCCCCCTCCCCCCCCTCCTTAGCGGACTCTACTTATATTTTTCTACATGGCATGCTGTGCTCATATATTGGCCTAAAAATGGTTGACCGCTCATTCATAGGAAAATGATGGGACATCATAAGGTTCGGTGGCAGAACATCACTACAAATCAGTTCTCACCAGTTTCCGTATACAATTTTCAAAGTCTTCATTTTAGATAACACATGTAATTCCTTAAGTTCCAACGATGATTGCTTAATGGATTTTGATGAAACCCCCTCCCCCCTTAGCGGCCAAATGCTGCTAACTGATCACAAGTGGATTTTTGGACGACCCCTTAGCAAGTGTGCACTACTGAACCTGATCTATTACAATACTCTTTTTGTCTTCTCTTTGTTGCTCAAATCTTTGGAAATTTTGGAGATTTCCTTGGATTTGTCGGTCGAAAGTGTGAAGTTCTCTTGGGCACATCCGACCAGTTACAGGAACTTGTTTCTATTTACAGGGACTGCCACTCCCTAACCTACCTGACACACCCTTTTCAACTTATATGTGTAAGTGAAGGTGAAGGTGAAGTTGCGTTTTTTAGCGCCAAGCGCTGGGATCGCAGAAGTAGAGAAGACCTAATCGAGTCTGCGACCCCTTGTCATGACGCTCAAATGGTGGGGCTCTACCTGGGATTGAACCCTGTCCGCCTGACTGTTCTGGCTGCAAAGTCGGGGGATTACACTGCTGCGCCACAACACCTTCACTCAGGTGTGCAACAAGCAACTCAAACAAAAATCCCGGTTGTGCATTTGCCATACTGGCAAACGGAGGTGGAACAAATAATTTTCTTCTCTGCGAGCTGAACAGATGGATCCAAAATTTTCCACAGAATAATTTTGATATCAGGATATCATAGCATTTTCTGCAAGCTGTCCAGACTGCAAAGTTTGATTTCTGTGTGGGGAATTTGTGTGGATTTTGTTGTTTTTAAATAACAGGTAAAATTTTGCGTACATACAGTATGGTACTTTATGGATGCCCGCATGTGAAGAGATGAACTTTTGTGCATTTGCTGTGTTTATCATTTTAAGAAATGAAAACTACAGGGCTCTATTCAAACTACACCTATTTTTATCTAAGTAATTCAAATCTGATGCTTGTTTTTCATATTCTGCTTTTGAGATTCGTGTGCAGAATGATGTTGTGCAAGGCGAAGCAGGATCAAATTGATCAAATAATTCTGCCATCTTGTTCAAAATCTGAATTAGGCCAAAGAAAGAGGGCCTACAATTTTTAACTTGCTCTTCAGAGATCAAATCTTCATCTATCTGGAGCGAGAAAGAAGGACTCGTAAAATCTCAATGTCTCTTTTATTCTTGCGATAACTTTCGTGAACAGATTATGTTTCAGATCGCAAATCAACGGCCAAATCTTGCGGAGAATCTTCAGCAGAACAACAGCTTCGATTTTGGCGCCAAAATTTGCATTTTTCAGAGACGGGGGTAAATTGGTATAGTAATTTCTGAGCCTCCACCGCAGCCACAGCGTCTGCAGAGAGAGTGATGAGCCTGCGCTTCTGAATTGAAAATCATACGAAAATTTTTTGTAAGAAACTTGGATCAGCTATAGGGGCTATAGTACTAAAATTTATAATTTTGACTTAAAATTCCCACTGTTTTGTACTAAATACTTCATTTGTTTCGTATTGTTTTGGTGCAAGGAAACACAAACACTGTGATATGGTATTATGTATTATGCGATTGCTATAAACCTGTTTCTTGACATATGAAGCAACGTTTTGCATTAAATAAGTTAAATAAGTTTTCTTTCGCTAAAAAAACAAAAACAAAATGACTTTGAATTGTACAATTGTAGATGACATCTTTCCATGCCAGTGCTTCTCAAGCACAGTGCTAGAATTTCTTAAAATTTTTCCATCCTACAATATAATTATAAAAGCTGATTTCCAGTCAATGGAAATCTATTGTTTATGAGAGAAAATATCTCTTTCAACTTGAATAGAAAGTTACGTCTGAGTAATTTTAATTTTTGTCGTTTAAAATTCCGTCAACTCGGAAAATTCCAATGCTGGAACCATCCTACATTCCTACAACATAAAGGCGGATTTGGGAATACTGTTGTTCATGAGAGAAGATATCAGTTTGAATTGGAATACTTCTCGGATATTTGTGCAACGTTACAATCGGCTTTTGCTTTGAATTTTGTACCCCCTGGAATAGAAATCGACGTCATAACGAGGTATTTAAACAATGGTACCAGGGGATTGTAATCATTACAAGATGGCCACCGCAGCAGAAAGTCCTCGATCATTTGGCAGCATAAAGGTATGAGTTTTTTATGATCTTATGTGTTTAATTTATTTAAAAATCTAGCGATGAAAGGCTCCCGAACATCTGTGTGAACTTTTAGGAGACAACAGATGGTTCATCACTAATGTACGAAACGAAAGCCCAAATAATTTATGAAATTTCACCTGCCGTTTAGCAAAATAGGACGGCCCAATATTGAAGGCCTACCAATATGAAGCTTGGTGCTTAAGCATTTCCTGTGTAACTGTTGTTTTCTATGACCATCTGCCTTCTATAAAAACAAGAAATAATGATGTTTTGCAAATACATGATGTCTTCATGAATCATGCATGTGCAGTATAATTTTAGGCATCAAATTTTAGCAAAAACAACAGGCATCCCATGAATTAATTGTGCATTGTTTTTCCTTTGTGACAACATGGTGATATCAATTGTTTTGTAAGCTCTTGCATGTTTTTGACAAAATGATTTTGAAATCTGTTGGGGAATACTTTATTGCTAACAGACCAGTATGGAAAGTACATATGGCACTTTTCGCAGAGATATCGGGTGTGCATGCTTGCTAACAGAATTGAAGTGTGGCAGCTTGCAACAGTTAGGGGTCGTCCAAAAATCCACTTGTGATCAGTTAGCGGCATTTGGCCGCTAACTTTTTGACCCCCCTCCCCCCTCCTTAGCGGACTCTACCTATATTTTTCTATATGGCAGGCTGTGCTCATATATTGGCCTAAAAATGGTTGACCGCTCATTCATAGGAAAATGATGGGACATCATAAGGTTTGGTGGCAAAACATCGCTACAAATCAGTTCTCACCAGTTTCCGTATACAATTTTCAAAGTCTTCATTTTAGATAACACATGTAATTCCTTAAGTTCCAACGATGATTGCTTAACGGATTTTGATGAAACTGATCACAAGTGGGTTTTTGGACGACCCCTTAGCAAGTGTGCACCTGATCCTGATCTATTACAATACCCTTTTTTTCTTCTCTTTGTTGCTCAAATCTTTGGAAATTTTGGAGATTTCCTTGGATTTGTCGGTCGAAAGTGAGAAGTTCTCTTGGGCACACCCGATCCTGTTACAGGAACTTGTTTCTATTTACAGGGACTGCCACGCCCTAACCTACTTGACACACCCTTTTCAACTTATATGTGTAAATGAAGTGAAGGTGAAGGTGAAGTTGCGTTTTTTAGCGCCAAGCGCTGGGATCGCAGAAGTAAAGAAGACCTAATCGAGTCTGTGACCCCTTGTCATGACGCTCAAATGGTGGGGCTCTACCTGGGATCGAACCCTGTCCGCCTGACCGTTCTGGCTGCAAAGTCGGGGGATTACACTGCTGCTGCGCCACAACACCTTCACTCAGGTGTGCAACGAGCAACTCAAACAAAAATCCCGGGTGTGCATTTGCCATACTTTCCATACTGGCAAACAGAGGTGGAACAAATATTTTTCTTCTCTGCGAGCTGAACAGATGGATCCAAAATTTTCCACAGAATAATTTTGATATCAGGATATCATAGCATTTTCTGCAAGCTGTCCAGACTGCAAAGTTTGATTTCTGTGTGGGGAATTTGTGTGGATTTTGTTGTTTTTAAATAACAGGTAAAATTTTGCGTACATACAGTATGGTACTTTATGGATGCCCGCATGTGAAGAGATGAACTTTTGTGCATTTGCTGTGTTTATCATTTTAAGAAATGAAAACTACAGGGCTCTATTCAAACTACACCTATTTTTATCTAAGTAATATTTTGAGATGAAGAGTAATATTTTGGCCTTAAGTACAGTAAACAATTTAAATTTTCTTACACAGACCTATCCAATAAGTCAAGACTACAATGTCCATTGGAACAAGAAACTCGGCTCTGGTATAAGTGGACCTGTCAGGTATGTTTTTGTTATTGCTAGGTGCACTATTGCCTTGTCTGTTTAAATGTCTTTTTCTACTTCTACTTTTACACTATTAATCAACTGCTTCAACACTGAATGCTTTGTTGATATATAAAAAACAGAGGAAAAAGTAATGACTAGAACGAAGGAGGGTAAATATGCTAGATAGCAGAGCAGCAATACCATGGCCGACCAAAGAATTTTGATTAAAACTTGCAGCTGAGCACAGAAGGGACAGTCCAGGTTGGAAAATTTGCTATCTGCGTGCCAAATGTAAAGAGACTGATAAAATTGTGTAATTTTGCACACATTCTGATAAGTTTTTAAGCATTCTAAACCAAAAATTTCGAAATTCCCATTGATTGTGCACACTGCGTACCAATATTATAAATTTTGCACAATGGAGAATTTGACTACCCCAAATATATTAAGCACACAGTATAAAGATTCCAATGTGGAGCACAGCTTTGAATAATGAGGCAAGCAACAAAAATCAGACTGTAGATTTCATTTTATTGTACAAGATGAAAACTGGACACATAACAGTACTCACAATGTTTGTCTTACTTATGAGGCTGATAAGCACATAATCTGCTGCGCTGTGTTCCAATTGGCTAATTTAGTTGAAAATAAACTCATATTCTATTTAAAGGCCTTGTTTATTAATAGGCGGTTTATCTCCAATTCTAGGATC
The DNA here is from genome assembly GCA_004194415.1 of Aurelia aurita. Taxonomy (NCBI): domain Eukaryota; kingdom Metazoa; phylum Cnidaria; class Scyphozoa; order Semaeostomeae; family Ulmaridae; genus Aurelia; species Aurelia aurita. Next base: position 3,494,684 of record REGM01000003.1, read on the forward strand.
TGCACACACAAAGTTACAAGGCAACATTTTGCATTGAAATGTCTTGTTGACAGACAAAAATCAAGAACTGAGGTAAGTAAGCATCATGTTTCAATATTTAGACTTTAGCTTTTATTTTTTAAGACTTTTTAAAGTCTTAGAGAGTATACAACTGTCCGCCTTAAAGGGAATAACCTGAGTTAAAAGATGAGATCTCGTAGGTTTATAAATAACCTATTGTGTTTGATAATCCGGCAAGTGGGCAAAGAAGGCAAAGCCAAAGAAAACAATGGAGTGTTTTGGCTTTTCTTTATCCTATTTATAGACTGGCGCCTTATAGCTCAGGTCATTCACTTTAACCTCTCCGGGTGCTGTGGCAGCTTTGAGAACAACTTTTTAGCAGCAATTTCCACTGGCTACATCCTATCTGGTAAAATGAAACCTTATTGTCAAAGGCTCATACAGTATATAGTTTTGTTAATATCAGTTGTTTGTGCAAGGTGAGAAATGTCTTGAAAATTAAATTGCAAAGGCTCTTTTGAATATTGAAATGAAAACAAACGTGATGTTTGCTATGTTTGCGATGAAATGTGATGTTTGAAATGTGATGTTTGAAAACAAACGTGATGTTTGCTATGTTTCTTCCAGGTAGAATTGCACTTCAGATGCAACCACCCAAATATTGTCTCAGTTGCTGATGTCTATGCTAATGAAATAACTTTGCCTGGTGAAGTGCTGTCCAAGTGAGTGAACATTTTGTACCTTTTTGTCTATTTGCTTTTTTTAGTAATGTTGATCGTCCATTACTGAAGCCGACTAGACCACCCCTACTGGCAACTCATCCCAAGGACTCAAAGCTTTTCTCTGAGGAGAGAAGCATAGAGAACGTTTTAGGATGAGTAGTTGTACCACCCCCAGGTGGCCAGCCAAGGGCTTGAACTCACAACCTTCCTCACAGAAGGGGAGAGCCCTAACCGCTAGGCCAATTTACCTTCAGAATGAAGTAAATAGTCTTCACACAAAGGGACTGTACCTAAAAGTTTTTTACACTGTTATTTGTTTCATAGGTCTTATTTACTCATGGTGATGGAGCTAATGGAGGGTGGAGAACTCTTTGAAAGAATAAGGAAAAAAGTCAGTTTTACTGAAAAAGAAGCTTGTGACATTACAAAACAGGTAATTTACAAACATTCTATTTATGATAGTATCAAGCATTGTCGTGATTGCACTTTACTTTTAATTATCATGGAATAGGAATATTCTTATAAAAATTTTAATGTTTCAGATTGCTTCTGGCCTTAACCATGTTCATCAACAAAACATTGCCCATCGAGATCTCAAACCTGAAAACTTGTTACTGAAAAGCAAAGTTGAGGTATGTTCCACTTCATAATTTTGCTATAGGTTCAAGCAAAATGATATCTTGCAATTATGCTTATCCCTTGACCTCAAGGAAAGGAACTAAAGCAGCAACTTTTCTTCTGTCCTGTAAGTTTGTACTAGTTCCTTCCAGGCTGCTTGTAAATTGCCTCTTGAATTTAGAGAATTCAGTTGTTAAACAGATTATACAGCACAGGTAGCGCATTTTTCGAGGGTTGGTGGTTCGAGTCCCCGCCCTGCCGAACCTGCTACGTTGAGTTAGGAGAGTCGCCAACTCTCTGTTATTCCAGGCTAAAGGAATCGCGAGGTGTGGTCACATCGAGAGGAAGGACCAGGACATTGCTCGATAAGCTTAGCTTCTCAGTGTCCTAAAACTACCTTCGGATGCTAGGTAGCAATATAGAAAAAAACGCATTTTTAAGGTACTAATGCCTGGGAATATTTCAACATTTTACTCTTAATTGCATCTTATCTTCGATGTTATTCCATATTGAGTTATCTTCAAAAAATTGTTAGCCTCTAATCATAGTCTTCTTGAACTTATTTTTCTGGAAGATACATCGTTGCTAAAGGTATCCTGCTTGGACTTATATTCTCATTTTGTGTCGATTTTAGGCCGCGTCTGTCAAAATAGCTGATTTTGGTTTTGCAAAGGAAGACAAGGGAGATTTGATGACACCTCAGTTTACGCCTTACTATGTCTCACCACAGGTAACGCATTTTTAACGTACTAATGCCTTGGAATATTTCAGCATTTTACTCTTAATTGCATCTTATCTTCGATGTTATTCCATTTTTAATTATCTCCCAAAAATATCTTGCTTACTAGATTGATTTTCTATCTTCTTTGTAAAGGTACTGGAGGCTCAAAAGTTCCACAAAGCTCAGAAAATGGGACATATTGCACCTGGGAGCCCTCCTTATACATACAGCAAGGTATATAACTTACGACTTGCCACCATGGCTACACCGGTTCCCATTTGATCACCGAAGTTAAGCATGGTTGGGCCAGATCATTACCAGGATGGGTGACCTCCTGGAAACACCTGGTATTGTAGGTACAACGCCTCACCAAGGTTTAAAATTGGTACCTCAGTGAACAGTGATGAAGGCAATGAAAATATAAATAGTCGATCTATAATAAGTCGACAAAGAAAGAAACAAACAAACTGTCGATAATTCTCCTGAGTGAGAAAAAATTGCTTGAGCTAAGGGGGTAATGGAATTGTAAAGCGCCTTTGAATAATGGTACAGGCGCTGTATAAAAACAACAACTGTACTTTTGTTAGGTAAAATATGATCGAGTTTATTCAAGTATTTACTTTTTACTTCACACAGTTGTTCCCCACAATGAATATCATATTTACGTAAGCTTCCTTAAATGATAAGAACTACTTTAAGTTCAATGTTCATGTTGAATAGTTGAATATCACATGTTAGGTGTCCTTTGCGTTTGGTTTACTCGAAGTGCTATTTTGCATTGATATCTCTCTACGGTAGATATATGATATTAAGGCGACACCCAAGCAAGGTTTTAGCTTTAATTGCGAGGGATTTTGAGGAGGACTTTTTTAGAGGCATCATACAGGATACAGCAGTCTGTCAGTAGGAGTCAATGTTGAATGCTTGGGTTTGTTTACATCTAGATTGGAAGTTAAAAAGCAAAAGAGAGAGCATTTCTCCTTTTGGAAATGCTCGTAGAGATCTCTTTGGTCAGCTTGGAGACATCCCTCTATTGGACGTTTCAGTTTTGGATAATGAGACACTTGGTAACCTCTTGTTGTTTGGCGATGAGAAATTAAACATTGTCTCAAACAGAATGATTTTGGAAGCTACAATTTCGTTCATCGAGAAAACTAAGCAGCTCCATTAAAATTATCAGCATGCTAATATTCACCCTGTGTAGCATCCTTTTTTTTTCGGCTTTTGTCTGTCACGTTTATCTGTGTTGTATTGTTGCTGTGTTGTTATTTTTTTGGTTTTGTTTTCATTTTCATTTGTTTTTGTTTATGAAATTAACAGTTGAATTGTAAGTGTCATCCATGGTGGGGACCAGATGACTTTGCGTCTTTCCCGCCATGAATGGCACATGTAAATAGTATTTCTTTTTATTTAGAATTAGGTTTTGTTGTTATAGAAAAAAAAGAGAAAAACAAGAAGTTAAAAAGAGCTGTGATTGCGTTAGACATGAATCAAATTTATCTAACTTGATTTATTATTTCAGAGTTGTGATATGTGGTCCTTAGGAGTGATAATTTACATCATGCTATGTGGATATCCACCATTTTATTCGGAGAATCCTCGCAAGCAATTATCACAAGGAATGCGAAGAAGAATTATGGCTGGTGAATATGATTTCCCTCCTCATGAATGGGCGAGAGTTTCAGATTTGGCTAAAGATGTGGTTAGGAGGTAATTTTAATCATCTTTCTCACATTTATATAAAGTTAGCGTGCGTTGCAGTCTTTGTCAGAGAAAAATGAATTCTGATCTTGCGTAAGAGAAAATGAATTCCGTTCAGGACATTTGAAAAGTACACAAAGTTGCCAAATAGGAGATAGGGCGTTAAATGAATGCTGCAGGGAGCCCTCTGTCTCACTCAGGTCATTCTTGAATTTTAAATTTGCGTTACTCTTGAGAAAATCCAGATCCTTTTTTCGAGAAACTCGTTCGAANGGTTTTGTTTTCATTTTCATTTGTTTTTGTTTATGAAATTAACAGTTGAATTGTAAGTGTCATCCATGGTGGGGACCAGATGACTTTGCGTCTTTCCCGCCATGAATGGCACATGTAAATAGTATTTCTTTTTATTTAGAATTAGGTTTTGTTGTTATAGAAAAAAAAGAGAAAAACAAGAAGTTAAAAAGAGCTGTGATTGCGTTAGACATGAATCAAATTTATCTAACTTGATTTATTATTTCAGAGTTGTGATATGTGGTCCTTAGGAGTGATAATTTACATCATGCTATGTGGATATCCACCATTTTATTCGGAGAATCCTCGCAAGCAATTATCACAAGGAATGCGAAGAAGAATTATGGCTGGTGAATATGATTTCCCTCCTCATGAATGGGCGAGAGTTTCAGATTTGGCTAAAGATGTGGTTAGGAGGTAATTTTAATCATCTTTCTCACATTTATATAAAGTTAGCGTGCGTTGCAGTCTTTGTCAGAGAAAAATGAATTCTGATCTTGCGTAAGAGAAAATGAATTCCGTTCAGGACATTTGAAAAGTACACAAAGTTGCCAAATAGGAGATAGGGCGTTAAATGAATGCTGCAGGGAGCCCTCTGTCTCACTCAGGTCATTCTTGAATTTTAAATTTGCGTTACTCTTGAGAAAATCCAGATCCTTTTTTCGAGAAACTCGTTCGAAGTTTAAAAATTTTCAAACACTTAAGTTTGTTGTTGACTTTATCTATCATAAAAGTTTATCGCATCAAGGCAGTTCAATATGCAGGAGAAATGGGGTAATTTGCTACAAGTTTGCTACAGTTAGGAATTGCATGCTCTATGATAACTCCGGCGATTCATTTCACGAGCAATCTTTGTTCTGGTTTTCGTCTAATAAAGACAAACAGTTGCAACTAAATTTGTGTATCTTTAGTTAATTCTTAAAACTTGACATTTTAGCCACACAATAATCATCATGTTGAAGAAATCTGATATGAAAATTACGAAAACGTTGGGCTCAGAACGGATTTTTTTTACTCACCCGGTTTATAACTTTCAGTATTTTTCCCTGTGTTTCAAAGAAGCACTTTTAATGGTTGTTCGTCTTGAATCATTTCTGTCGACGTGTTAGGCCTTCTGGTTTGTTTTCTGGAACTTGTTTATTAATGTCAGCCTCACATATTGAATGTTTCTCAAAGTAAACACAACAGCATCACATGATTGCTTGATAATAACATGACCCAGAAACGTCACGTCAGATGTAGAAAGAGAAATTCATTGTATCCGGATTGCTGTCAACTCTTCGTTTGTTTTCCCGCCAAAACATTTGTGTTTAAAGTAGCTAGGACAAGTGAGTTCCACGCAGAGGCTTTGTGCTGCAGTAAACATGGCATCGATTCATTTTACGGTTTAGTGCATAGAAGCAACTAGAAAGAACGTTGTACTTCTTTACGCTGCTGCATCCTCTCTTCTAGTAGTCCACTACATGCTTTTTTGGTAAGCAGGGCATGAAAAATAACTTTTTTCATTGACATGATTTTGATCTTCTTAGGCTCATCAATGTGAATCAAGAAGAAAGAATGACAATTCAACAATTACTTGTACATCCTTGGCTTAACCATGGCAAAGCACCAGATACTCCTCTCCAGTCTCCACATCATTTGATGGACGAGGTTGTTGGCTATTTTTTTATTATCTTCCCTTGTTTATTTTGCATCTTTTGTATACCGGTAGACTTAGGAACAATTACTTGAAACAGAAATGTCTTGCAAACGTTTTATGAAACAATAAACGAGATAGCCCAGCTAGCCACGATGTTAAAACTTACGTCACAATTTTTCAGTTGGGCTAAAAAAAATTATGTAATTCGTAGCTAACGGTCATAGAAACAACCCACCCTAATGACGTAATTAAAAGCAAGAAAGAACAGAGAATTGACAATAAGGGGTCGCTTTCCAAGAAAACGTATGTTTGAAGCTGAGAATTGATTCCAGTGAAGTCATTTAAATTACCGCCTGTTGTTTCAAAAGATTTTGGAAAATCATTTTGAGATAAATCAATCAATCAATCAATAAATCATTTATAAAGCCATTCAAATCGCAATGTTTGGACCAGGCTGAGGCTTCCTTGTAGCAGAATCTTGAAATTTATAAGCTTTAATTTAGAATCACAAGGAGGAATAAAGTAACCAGGGCGTGAACTAAAAGATTACAAGTTTATGAGCAGGAACAAATGTTGGCGGTCTCAAAAACATCCTAAAACAGTGTAAATAGCAATCTAATCAATTTTCGTCATCAGTTTTTGTCAACATGCGTTTTGTCACCTGGAGCCACAAGCAAACGTCATGTGATTTGGTTAATCAGGGCGTGAAAAGATTGGAAGCTGGAACGAATTTTGCCACACCTTCCATCCATAAACTGTTTAAATTGCAATTTCATCATTTTTTGATATCATTTCTGTCAACATGCATTTTGTCAGCTAGTGCCATAATTAAAAATGACGTGATTTTGTTAATCAAACTACAATCATGCGGTTTTGGTTTCGTATCGATTATAAATTAAATTTTTGTCGTTCTTCTAATTTGTCAGGAATCATTTGAAGCAGTGATGAACGCACATTCAGCGGTACTGACAGAGATGAGATTGCCTGATCAAGCGTGTAGTATTGATGCTAGTGCAATGGCTAGAAATCCAATCATTAAAAGAAGGACAGTACCTGACCAGGGGTGAGTAAATTAATTCCTTTTTATTTGTGTTCGGTAAGGAGAATAATTTTATTACCCGTGTTTCTCTCGAGTCTCTTGGTAATTAAAACCAGTTTGCGTCCAGATAACGTTTAAAATTGTAATACCTTTGAGATTGGAATATAAGTTTTATTTCGGAAAGAGCTATTCATTATCAACCGTATCCCGAAGCAACAAATGAAAATGAATCTCAATAATAGTAAATTATCAAAGTAATAAAAATATCTAAGTGGATTTCTATTTTTCTAACATCTTTTGATCACGTTTTCCAACCATTTTACCTGTTCTGCATGACTGACTCTCTGTCAAATGCGACGCAATCTTCGGGAAAAATCTGACTTGAAAATAATAAAAACTACACTGCAGTATTTACTTTAGTCTTGTTATTACACACGAAAGATTATTTTATAAAATTAGAGAAATTAGTGTCACCAGGAAATTCTTCTCGCTGGGTTGTTTCTTTTTTACGTTTTATCTCAAAGAACACATTCTGTTTGTAAACATAACACATCAAAACAGAGTCCAGAAAATACTCAACTTTCCTCCGGACAAAAATACGTTTTTAACAGAACCTTCCTCATTTTTTAATAGAAAATGGGTGTGTTTAGGGTGTGGCATAAGTTATTCCTTTGTTATTAGAGACCTTTCTCACTGTCAGTGGCCATGTAACCGTAATTTTTCCCTGACTCTGCATCAAAAATCTTTGTTGACAAGGGCTTGTAGGAAGAAAAGGTGAAAGTAGTTCTTTATATTTACATTTTCTGTGCACAAGGAAAACACTCCCTCTATAAATAGCAAGAATCCATCAAAAATCCCCAAAAGTGACTGCAATTCTCAGATTATAAAGCGAAAGATTCCTTCATAAACTCGAATTTCAAAATTCTTTGCAAGTTTTAAGCTTTCATTTTATTCATTCATCCTTTTCAGCTACGAATCTGGAAGCAAAGTCAATGCACCAAAGGAAGTTGCTGAGCCTCTTAGCGAATATGAGGCTAAGATAGAAGCTATACGCGATGTGATTGGATACTGCTACCTTCCACCACATAATACATCAGGTATTTAGCATATTTGTTTATGTTATATCAAATTACTAAAATAAGTGCTGGGTGCACCAAAAGAGTATCCACTTTCGTAGGCCACGATTAATAGTAGGCCCTGTCAAACGAGCAAAAATAGTTTGGCAAACATTTGAGATTTGCTTGCAAAACAATGTTTTTCCGTTTGGCCATGTCGTAAAACATTGAGAATAAATAAGAATGTTTGTGTTGCGTTTAAAACATTGCTTGACAAGCAGATTAAGCAGTATTTGTTGGGTAATGTTTTTGAACCGCTCGTCACAAGCAAGAAATGTTTTCCAAGCAATGTTTTGCGACGTGGCCAAACGGACACAAAGTTTGCTTGGCAAGCAAATCCCAAATGTTTGGCGAACAACATTTGGTTCATTTGGCCNAAACAATGTATTTATTTGATAACTTTACCCTGTTTAAATAAATAAAAATGAAAATGAAAAATGAAATGAAAATACCCTTTAGGATATTTTGAATGATGGTCTCAGGAAATTAGTTTTGCTTGTAGTTCTCTAATGGTCTAAACATAGACTTTATTACTGGCTCTAGATTCTTTGAGGTAACAAATTCAATATGTAAGACGTCTCACCTAAAGCAAGGTGGAGAATCTTTTATTTTCATCTTAACCTGTCTTATTAAGTTGTACTTTTAACCTGGAGAGGGTTAGTGAAGCAAATAGAAATAAAGCCCGATCCCATTAGTAGGCAATTAGTAGCTTGCAAGAAGGCAAAACAGCTGCTTAGAATCGGGATCTCTTCGAGGAATTGTGTACAATAGAAAGTAGCTTTTCTACCATTGGAAGGCATTGCTAACTCTGTTTAACATTTTGTTGTAGGTCGTGTCTTCATGGGACCAGTTAACAGGAAGAGATTGGCTGGAAACTTAGCCGAAGTTTTGAATTGGGTGGCAGAGAATTCAAAGTAGTCAAACGCCTCTTGGTACGGTAGCTTCATTAATAAAATGACAATGCAATTGTGAATTGCTGAAAAATTGGCTGTCAAAAGTTCAAACTTCAGCAGCAGAAAAAGCCATTTATGAAATGTTTGAGGATGTGAGGAATCTACTAGCTTTGAAGAAACAGATGACGTGCATGGCTCCAACAGCAGACAGAAACGTTTATCATTTTTTGGGATGTGGTAGATTTTTAAATTGAGTGTGAAATCTACTTGCTTTGAAGAGCAAATGACGTAAATGGCAAAATACGCGTCGAACGGGCTAAAACGACACTGCAATTATGAATGGTAGAGAACACAATTTCTATTCGAAGTTCGTTCAAGCTACAACAGCAGACAGAAACGTTTATCCATTTTTTTTGGGATGTGGTAGATTTTTAAATTCAGTGTGAGAATCTACTTGCTTTGAAGAAACGAATGACATAAATGGCAAAATGCACAACGAACACGTGTTGATAGAACGCCCAAGCATGAACGCAACGGAGCTAGCATGTTCACAAATGATAGGTGAATACTTTTTACATAGGTTATGTTTCAAAGACATGGTGTACAACTATAAACTTGATGTAAAGAGATTTGGAGCACAAACAATACTCGTATATATTTAAACACACTGAGGCCTTTCGGACCAACCTGGTTCCGAGTTGACTTGTTAAAGTCTCAGCTCTGTCCGAGCGTCCGTCTCTCAGTCAGTTCCGAGAGCGAGTCGAGTGAATAAACAGAGTTAGTTCGTCTCGTTCGCTGACTGAGAGACGGACGCTCGGACGGAGCTGAGACTTTGACAAGTCAAGGTTCCGAGGGCCAGCTTCCTACGTCAATACTGACCCGGAAATGCTGGATGCAGCCTCCTTGTGGGTCATGGGAACGAGGTTGCTTTCGGACTTGTGTCCTCATCAGAGGAGTGTGATTTAAATTTAGATTTAGAAATCGAAATCACAGTCTAATGAGGACTCAAGTCCAAAAGGCCTCAGTGTGTTTAAATTTATCCTGGTATGTATTTTTTGTCGTCCAAATCTCTCTTACATCAAGTGAATGGTCTTATGTACAGAACTGTCGCATTTGCTGATTATTTAATCCATAACTGATACCTGTAAATATACTTTGACACTCTTGTAACATAGGTACAATCACCTGTACCTGAAGGAAGAAACATTGTAATTTAGTGTAATCATTAACAAACACTGTAATATAGATGAACTTTAATTTCAAGAATATTTGTATGAAAATTGCGTTTTAAAAGTTATTAACAACTAATGAGATTTGACATCGCGTGTTTTTACTTAGACTTGACTTAGGACTTTTGTGAACATCATAAGGGTGAATTATTAAATTGTATAAAATTTCTTTGTAAACACTCAGCATTTGTTTTTGTTGTTATTCCTTTCTGTTACAAGGCTTGAAAGTGTATAGTTTTCATGTTTGCTGTTAATATGCCGGTTTTCGCAGATCATTCCTGATGTTTGATTTTTAATCATAAGTTAGGAAGATCTTAACCATACAAAAAGTATAGATCTTGAAACCCTTTTTCGTTTGTTGTGCAATTGTATCAAGAATTAAATTAATCTCAAAGTTGATAACTGAGCTGGCCACGAGCAATACTTTCTTCAAACAAGACAAAGTTAACATGATAGCACAATAGCGTTGCCATGTCTTTGAACAGCGAAAAGTCTGTTTTTAACTTCTTTCAATTTTGCTGTTTCTAATGACTACCTAACTGTGGCACAGGCGTATGAGGTGGGTGGGAGGGCTGCAGCCCCCTAATTAGGCAAAATCTATCGCATTTCAGGCTCCCTTCGGGCAGCTTTAAATGAATTTATTCACAGCACAAAAGGAAACAATAAGTAGCTGTTTACGAATCGAAGATTGCTGCCCCTACTGCATGCCACGCAAGAATCTTGCTAGACTGACCTTACTACTACCAACGTACTTGAGTACTTTTTGTAGTTGATAAATAAAGCTATTTTCGTTTAAATAAAGTGAAATGAATAAGAAAATAACTCTATGAAGCCATCATATTCAGGCAAAACCCACAATCAGCCCCCTTATCCGTTGGGGCATCCTATATGCCCATCAAATGTCGAGCTTGTTTTCAACAACTTTGCCTTGCCAGTCACCTAACGAAGCAAATACACAAGAAACAACAATTTACGAATAACATTAGTGTTCTTATCAACACAAATAATCACATCTTGGTTAGCTATATCGTAAAACTTTCGTACCCTAATAATATTTTCTATAGCAGTAATAATAAACCCTTGCTGTCAGAGCAACTAATACATAAAAAATAAAGCAATTTCGAAGTCATTGTTGATCCTATCTTAGGGTATTTTGAAGATTGAATGTTGCTGAGGATTGACGTCAGCAGTATTTTGTTTGGCGGGAAATTTCATTTTGTGTGTCATGGCGTTCGGGAAGCTATTGCATTTTGCATCCACTGATTCGAGATATGACATGCAAGCTCTCTCGTAGCCTCGCTTGGGCTCTAACAACATGCGCGCGCATAAAAAACATTCCTCCCTCTTGCTGTATTTTGATTTAAAAGGGGCGCAGCTTTAAATGTAAAGGGACAATGAAATAGGAGAGGAGACCGTTCTTTGGGCATTCCTGTAGCATAATATGATTTTATCGGCCAAGAAGGTACACCTTTCTTCGTTTCAAGGTGCTACACTTATCAAAGCTTCTGTGCTGTGTTGCATATGGGTTAATTTGGCCTTTCAGAAATCATTTCAGATGGTCTTGATAAGATCAATTTAATATTGGAGAAGACATACAAACTTAAAATTCCCGTTATTAATACTGGCAATCCTATCTTTTCTAGACTGATAAAAATGGTTTGGCCAAGGAAAACAGCTTTACTACTAGCTACCTTGCGACATTTCTGCTGGTCTTNTTTTGATTTAAAAGGGGCGCAGCTTTAAATGTAAAGGGACAATGAAATAGGAGAGGAGACCGTTCTTTGGGCATTCCTGTAGCATAATATGATTTTATCGGCCAAGAAGGTACACCTTTCTTCGTTTCAAGGTGCTACACTTATCAAAGCTTCTGGCTGTGTTGCATATGGGTTAATTTGGCCTTTCAGAAATCATTTCAGATGGTCTTGATAAGATCAATTTAATATTGGAGAAGACATACAAACTTAAAATTCCCGTTATTAATACTGGCAATCCTATCTTTTCTAGACTGATAAAAATGGTTTGGCCAAGGAAAACAGCTTTACTACTAGCTACCTTGCGACATTTCTGCTGGTCTTAGCATAGCTGAAAACGATTTTTTTCTATTTTCAAGATTTTCAAGATGTTCGAAAACTGGGTCTGACGGCAAGGATCGATCTAAGCATAATTTAGATACTGTAAAATCACACTTTTTTATCTTGAAGATGCAAATACTTTAATTAGTTAAATGACGAAATATGCATATGAGATATATGGTTACAAATTTGTAAATCATTATTTTCAGTTCGCGAGATTAAATCAATAAAGCGTTTAATACAAAAAAGTTATAAAAATAACTAAGATAGTCTCTCTCCTCTGGGGTAACCGCTTTTCTGTAGGGTACCACCAATTCCCAGCAGTAAAAACTAAGATAGCCTCTTCGTGTGCGGTAGCCGCTTTCTTATAGTGTGTCATCTTTCCAAGCTGTAACGTTATGATCACAACTACAACATCAATGGCAGAACCATTCATAACCGCTACATTTTTATACCAAGAGTTTCCGGTTAAAATTTAGTAATTGATGGCCTACCCAAGAAGCTATAAAAAATGCATTCACTTAGTGTTAAAAATTTTCAAGAAGGAATAGTTAGAAACAATTTTTACAGCCTACAGGTATCATTTTCATCAATTTTCAACATAAAAGATTCCGTAAATTAGGAGTGCTAAAGTCTGTCTCATATTAAATGTGGTAAAAATATCCGCGAATAAAAAAAGTTTAAGTGCTTTGCATTAATTTTGCGTTATCGCAAATCTCACGTGACACCTAATGTAAGAAAGACCTTGGTTTTCTGGATTGCAATTATTAGGGTTCATGATTGCAGAATGACTTTGTTCGTACGAAATACAAACAGGCATAGACCACTACGCATAAATTATTCATTCAGTCACTTTCCTTCTCAGAATATTAAAGGAATATTAAATCGCCTCACACAACAGTGGCAGGGAACGCATGTTCTACACAAAGGGTACAACATTATCCAAATGTATGGTATAGAAAATCAAGAGGGGCTAAAACCATAGTTCTGCTTAAATAATACTGCTTTGTCCAAACGTCAAACCTCTTCTGCATCAAAGCCGTTTAGCACAATCGGAGATCTTCGTTTCTTGTCAGTGGATGGTGTAAAACTTTCTTCAGTACTTCGATTTCTCATATCCTAGAAGAGGAAACAAGGCATTGGTAACAGCGTTAAACTCCATTGGTTGAGCACCTCTAACTCTGAAAACAAAAGCACAAAAGAACACCTCCATCAAAATCCTCCACCCATCAAACGATTAATTTAGCTAATAAACAGGAATAGGCCTGGGAAATGTTTATCAAGCTGATCATCTTCTGATTCTGTAGTTCAATCATCTTCGTTTTTGGACTGTTCGTCAGCAAATATCAAGGGCCCCAGAGAATTTCTGCTCTAGAAGAGTCTTCACTTAACGACGAGGAGAATCTTTTCGAAAATGAATGAGATACGGTTTCTTGCTCAAAGAACAATCGTATTTGACCTGCAGAAATAAAAATAAGGGACGAATATTTCAGAATGGCCGGCGTTTGCCCGTCACTAAGAAAGTGAACGGAACTGTTGACAGTATCTTTTGTGTATGGAAAATCAAATAATCTTAGAAGTAATCAACCTGGTTCCGAGGGCCAGTTTCCTACGTTAATACTGGATTCGGCAGCCTCCTTTTGGGTCATGGGAACGAGGTTGAGAAGTAATGGAAAATCACCTTTGTTTCTGGGGTAGAATGGATTGACGATAAAGGGGATGCTGCTTCCAAACTGTTTACCATTTTTCTAGATTCTTCAAGTAGCTTATGTAGTTTTTCGGAAGTAGAATCATTGTTAGCCTGAAAAGAAAACAAAAACAAACTTTTGGCCATGTTTATAACAAAGTAAAGTAAGAATAGCTGATAAGATATTAGCTGTACCAGAATTCCTGCCCTGATGCCTAACCTAAGAAACGTAGAATCTGTAATGTAGACAATAGTATTTATATGCACAATTTTCAGATAAGTGTTTGCAAAATGATTACAAATCAAATTCTTTGAAACTCGAATAACTAAAAAGGTCTGTTGACATTTCTTTTCTGCCTAATAGTACCAAGAAAGAAGTCCAGCATAAAATAAATTAGATTTAAGAAATTTTAGACTGAAACTATTAAAAATTTAGACCCTTTACGAGAAAAAGAATGCAGTCTAAAGATGGAAACATGTTTCTTTTGTAAGCTAGTTCAAAAAATTTGTTTGTAAAAAACTTGGTGATATCTTAGACTACGTTTACACGATACCGGCACATTTTGAAAACGGTGAAAAATGTGACGGTAGCAAAATTTTAGCTAGCGTTCACACGATACCGGCACAATTTGAAAACGGTAGAAAATTTGACGGCAACAAACTCATTGCAATCTCCCCAAGAATTTGATGCCAAAGAAATGTACCTACACCTGAATCGATCAGCCTCGTTTTGAAAGCGTCGAAAAATGTTCCGTTTTCATCGTTTTCAAGTGTTCACACGATGCCGTTTTCAAAATGTGCCGGTTGGAGTTCCGTTTTCAAAATCTATCGTTTTCAAAATCTGCCGGCAAAAAATGTGCCGTTTTCGTGTGCCGTTTTCCTATCCGTCACATTTTTCACCGTTTTCAAAATGTGCCGGCATCGTGTGAACGTAGTCTTATACTATAAAATTAACAAACATACAAAAAAGATTCCTAGAAAAGGGGACTTCTTTCGGCTAAACCGATAAAAGAAAGTTTCCTTTCTGCGAAACTTTGCTGTTATCTATTTAAATTAAACAATCCAATATGTGCAAAATAACTTATGGTTAATAATTTTTTTTCTTTTATATATTCATCTAAAATATTACAATGCATGATACAACCTACTATACCTTCTAATTACTATACAACTATACAATACTACAGGGACGATACCACAGGGAGCAAAAGATAATGACTACCCCATGGCCATTACATAGAACATGCAACTGAATTAAAACTAAATATATAATTACAAAAAGCTACACATAAACGATTTTTTACTGGTAAATACTAAGGCCTGTTTCACGTTGGATGTAAGACCAACATCGGCGCATGATGTTGAACAACAGCAACCCCAGCCGAGAGAACAACAACGACAACAATTGCTGCCGCCACTGCTCCCCGTCCAGAATAGTTAATAATTACCTTAGGTGTACTATAATCAAGATAACTTCCATTGGGTGATCCCCCTGAATGGTTTTGGTCTGCTGCTGGTGATTTGATTCTAACTGATCGTGCAGCTGCAGAGCGGCTTTGCATTGCACCTAACGAAGTAGCGTCATTTCTTTGATATAATCCTACAAAAAATTTACAAAATGTTATTATAAACCCGAATGTCAATAAATAAGTTTCAGCAATATTTCGACAGTTGCACAACCGATATGTCGAAAAATTGAAGTCATATGAAAGGAGATCTCATCTGTTACCGTCAGCTTGAACTATCATTGTTTGCTTCGTCGATTCTCCAATACAAGCTAAGAAAGCAATTTAGAAGAATTCTCAAAGACACCAACCTGCTAAATCAAAACTTCTTGTATTGTCCTAAAAAGTAGAGAAGATTTTGATAAATAAGTTGATCATTAAAAAAGTTTCAATACCTTTCTTCCCACAAAACAAGCACAGCTCAGTGATTCACCTTCAGACATTACCTTCAAGTCGCTGATTGCTAGATTCTCGTTCTAATTTCACGTTGGAGGTTAAAAGCCATTCCAAGTAGGTCTATAGTTTGATATAAAATATTTTTGGTGGTACCAAAACCTCAAAAGTGTCTTTAATGATATTCTATCAACAACATCAAATTCGACCGTTAAGTAATATTCCTAAATAAGAACAAGAACAGTATTAAGAACGTACAACATGTGTATTTTATCAATTAGAAGAGGCGTGGAACCAGCAAATAACTCAAATAAATGGCATGAATTCAAATTTTAAATAATCCAGCACGAATAGCTGATTCCCATAACTACAAGGAAAATAGGTATATCGAGAATATACGCAGGAATAGTGATAAAATTCCTCATACAAAAAATAAGTAACCAATTAGATATACCTGAAGAAAGTTGTCTATATCAGCTAGGCCATTATCAATAGTTTTTGTTTTGATTTTCGTGTTTATAACGGAACTAATGTCTGAAATATCATCATCTGTATTCAGCTCACTCAATCTAGGAAGGAGGAAAGAAAAGGTTCGAGTTTAAACATTTCACTATCGAATGATTCAAAAGTTTTAAAATACAAAGATTGGCTACGTTGTTAACTTACGGGTCACAGAGCTTTAAATTTGCACCAAATGTTTACATGGTTTAATGTTAAGTAAAGTGTGGTTCTTTTATTCATACCTATCAGTAATATCTGGTTCTTGACTTTGAACTTGCTGCTGAAGGAACATCATTTCTCTTTGCTGTCTTTCATAAAGCTGTAAAAAGAAATCATTTTATTGTGATTTCGAATAAATGGCAAAGCAAGATCATCGTTAAAGACCCATAGCTAGCCATGATCCTTTGCGGTCCCAAAGTCTACTTTTGTATGATACGAAAGTCGTTTCTGGCCTAATTTCTATTTGTTTCCTTTTCATTCGGAACACAAAGGATCATGGTTAGCAATGGGCCTTTAATAGGGGACAATCTGAAGCGGCAAAACCCCGACCCGGCCCTTGGGCTTCCGAGCCAATACTCCTACGAGAAAACGATCCAATAACAGATTCTCCTTTGTATCAAGTGAATACATAAAAAAGGAAAGTTCCAAGACAAAAATTCCAAACAATGTTACCTGTCGCAAATGATGCAATTCTGTTTCTGTTCGTTCCTGTTTCGATTTGCTAAGTTCTACTAGTTGGTCTTTCCTTTTCTCTCTTTCCCCTGAAAGAAAATCATGGGAAGAAAATATAAAATTCATGGGTAAACATTATAAAGGGTGTGGTCTAAAAGACCTTAATATTTGGAGAAAATTTTTTCTGATTTGAAACATTGATTCTAGGCGAAAAGCAAGCTGAAGGAAATTCATAAGAACTGGACTGCATTTCATCATCGTTCAAAAAAGCCTTGGAATGGTGGTGGGAAAAGAATAGCAAAAAACTTACCTGCTAAAAAGAGTTCCTTCTGCGTGGTAAGAAGTTCTTGTTTCACCTGAAATTTTAAAATCTTCAAAATAAAGTCTTAGCTTGAAATTTCACATAATAACTATATCTGTACGTCTACTATAGCTGTATTTTCACAAATTGCTTGCATGGCTTCAGTTTAAACGTTACAAGGATGTTAAAAAATGTAGGGATATGCCTGGATCCTCTGCCACCGAATTTTATTACTTCACTTTGAATCCGTGTCCGTATTTCTTCAACTTCTGAAGAATTTGGCCAATCCAGCTATGAATCTAATGGCAAAATGGTCTACTCCTTTCTCTTTAGTTAGTTAGTTTGCTGCGGGGTATAAGAAAGCAATTAACCGTTTGACCAAAGAAGGACACGAACCCAACAAAAATCTGCTTTGCAGGAAAACAGGAAAGTGTTTTAAAAGCTGTTTTTCACATTTTTTTTAAACGATACATACCTGTGACAGTTCAGCTTGATGCTCGTCTGCGTTATTGTATTGGTAGTTTATATCAGCTAAAATAACGAAGGAGATTTTGTAAATTTTAGATGCATTTTTCAGATTAGTTGGTTTATTATAAAAAACATAATTTTCACAGCATCTTTAAGAATAAATTTTCAATCCTTCGCCACCAGAGTCTAGTGGAGTAAAGTTAGAACACTTTTGGTTGACGCTGTTGAAATATTGGTCAAGAATTTATCAAAATGGTTTGAGAATCAGCTTTTTGGCAACAATCTTTTACATTAATTCTACAAACAGATTTATTTAAGCTGCAACCTTTTTCTCCGTGTTCTCTGTTTTTTCTATGTCTGTGTCCTTCGTAACATGTGATCTTTGTGTACCGGAGTTATTCCAATAGGGGTCTAACGTTATATGAGCCCGCCTTGTCCATACAGCGCCAAAATTTTATGAGCGCCCCTGGCGGCATCTGAATATCCCTTATAGAAGGGATTTATTTTTATTAATAGGCGCCAAAGATCCCAATTGGAATAAAAACGGCTTTTGCTTGTTATTAGTCGGTGTTTGTTTGTTTATCGTTTGCTTGTTGGCTGCAGGTGAGACGTGCTTGATCACACCTCCTGTGGTATAGTTCTGTAAATCGTCTTGTGAAACGTCTTGTATCATGTTTGTAATCGTATTGTTAAGGCAATTTGAGTTGTCCATGCATAAGTTTCTTGAAAATTTTTTTTAAATTGTATTAGCATTACTTTGTTGTTGTTAAATTATTTTGGTAGTTTTGTAATTATTCATTGATATATAAAAAAAAAAAAAAGAATCAGCTTTACAGGAAAATCTGCTGTCCAAATCTTCTTCCATTCTTACATTCTTTGAACGGAAAAAATGATCATAAGTAAATCAAAATAACATCCATAATGTAATAATCTACAAAGGCAAACCTCTCAGTTTTTCTACTTCATGTTTATTCGCTTGAAATTGTTCCTTCCATTGATCTTTTTCTGTTCTTAATGCAGCCTCACTCTTGCGACATTCCTATAGGCCAAACAAGTAATAAAAGTAATGTCAAAGTAACAGCTCTTATGAGTTATGTTATAACAATAAGAACTTTAACGGTAGGACAATAAGTACTTAAACGGTAGGAAGTGTTATAGTGTTATGGTTTCTAGTGCCAAAACTTACCTGTAATGAGCTATGCAAGCTTTTGACTTTATTCGTAAGATCATTTAATCTCGTATTCGCATCTCTCATATCATGTTCCTGCAAAAAATGCAAGCAACTTCTGTTAGTTTTGTAAAAAGAAATCAACACGCACCTGAAGAGGGCATGCTACAGACCGGTTTCGCCTAACTTCAGGGGTCATCAGTGCAGCTAGACAGTATGAGGCCCATCATCCAGCAATGGATGCTTGATGAAAAGCTTTTTCAAAACTTCTGCTAGTTTTGTAAGATTGATTAACAGCCAACTAGGCATCACAGAATCTAAGAATGGGTGTTACTCATAGATTTACCTTAATGCCTTTGTGGGAGACATATATCATGCAGGTTTAGAGGGTATAAAGCGTTCCATATTACGTGCATTGTTTGAATAAGTGGTAGGCACTGGATAAGTGAAATAACACTAATGATTTAAAAATATTCTTTTGCAATTTTACTTTCAGGTTTAACGTTGTAACTAGTTCTTGTTCCTTGGCTTGAAGTTGCCCTAATGATGTAGAAAGTTCTTGTATCGATCTGGCCATGTTTTCATTCCTATCCTTCAATTCCTCAGCTTGATGTGACGACACATTGGCTTGGTCTGACGCTTGTTGTAAATGCATCTACGGAAAACGTAGCCCATTATTCTGCCAATCAATCAATCAATCAATCAATCAATCAAGCAATCAATCAATCAAACAAATCAAAATGATTAAAAATATTAAAAAACCAGCAAACCAATCAATCGGTACATAGCACATTCAAGTCTCTAGTAGAATCTTAGACTTACACTGTTCATAGACCTTTCCAATATTTTATTAGCAGAAAAAAGTGCTTTCTTCTTTGTAGAATCTTGTTGCATCAGATCTAAAGAGAATGCACTTTGCATGGAATAATTTCGCTACTTGGACATAAGAGTGAAAGATTCGATCCTGAGTCGAAAATCAGCGCTTTTATATATATTTGGAAATTTATCAGTTCGTAAAATCGTATAAAACTGTAACTGGTCCTTAGAGACTTGAGCAGAATTACTTGTGGGTTATTTCCTTCTTAACAGGCGTTCATGTTGAATTTCGACGAGAAGTATTAAAAACTGTGCCAAAGTGGCCTCTGCGTACGAGTCCGGCACTATTATATCGAAAAGATTGTAACTGGCTGGCTTCGCTTACCTGCGTTGCTTCTAACTCTTTCGTTTTTGATTGCGCATTCTCTTCAGCAATTTTAAATCTGTAAATAAAGGCAATCTAAATGCAAAAATGAAGAAGCAGCAAAAACATTTTAAATTCTGAGTTTTCTATCAAATATTATTGGGATACACAATACGGAATTTTCCGAATGAATTACAAATAATCATAACTGCGAAAAATAAAAAAATCGTCATTTAAGATCCTAAGCTTCCACTAGCATACTGCAAATCTATTGCGACCGATCAAACTTTTCCCTATACCTATTCATACTTCCCTTACCTTCTTCCATTATAAATGTCAACAATTTACTTTCAAATGTTTATCTTCTGTATCGACCAAATACTAAAGTGTATCGATACGCAAAGGTTTTTCAGCTCTGGTTTATAACTGTGATTCGAAATTTTTTGTTCAATTTAACTACAGCTGCTCTTACCGTTCTTTCAATATCTTTATTTGCTCGATTCTCTTCTTCAGTTCAACTGAAATTAGACAGATTTAATAAAGATTCAATTCAAAGGTAAAATGAAATGTACAAAGCAAAACAGCATGATGCAGGGATACTACGTGGACATAAAAATAATACTGCTGCAAGTCTACATGAAATTGTACTGTTAATATTGTGACGTCCAAAATGTACATTATTTCTCAACAACGATGCAAATACTCAATAACTAATACGGATTTGCAAGGCCTGTTACTCCTAATATCAGATTCAGATTAGCAAAGAGCTTTTTTGAAAGACGAACCGCCAGGAGGTAAAGCCACACTTAAGCTCATTTTATTCCTTGCCATTACAAAAGTGCGCTTATCAGGCAAGTAAAGTGAGAACTATTTAGATATTATATGTATCAGTAACAAACAGCAAACCACATACACAGTTAGACGTGACAAGGAGCTGCAGATAAATTGGAAATATACTGTGAATATAATCCTGGTCTCAATTTCAAACTCAGTTATCTGTGACAACATTTTAAGCTTAACTGTTCTTACTCTACAAATTCAATATATCATATCCGAAAATGTGCACACATTTGTTTCAGGTAGGACAAGGAAATAGTCACACGAGGTACAAATGAAAAGAATGAGAAATTCAAAATAAAAACACAATAACAAANAAGTAACAGCTCTCATGAGTTATGTTATAACAATAAGAACTTTAACGGTAGGACAATAAGTACTTTAACGGTAGGAAGTGTTATGGTGTTATGGTTTTTAGTGCCAAAACTTACCTGTAATGAGCTATGCAAGCTTTTAACTTTATTCGTAAGATCATTTAATCTCGTATTCGCATCTCTCATATCATGTTCCTGCAAAAAATGCAAGCAACTTCTGTTAGTTTTGTAAAAAGAAATCAACACGCACCTGAAGAGGGCATGCTACAGACCGGTTTCGCCTAACTTCAGGGGTCATCAGTGCAGCTAGACAGTATGAGGCCCATCATCCAGAATTGGATGCTTGGTGAAAAGCTTTTTGAAAACTTCTGCTAGTTTTGTAAGATTGATTAACAGCCAACTAGGCATCACAGAATCTAAGAATGGGTGTTACTCATAGATTTACCTTAATGACTTTGTGGGAGACATATATCATGCAGGTTTAGAGGGTATAAAGCGTTCCATATTACGTGCATTGTTTGAATAAGTTGTGGGCACTGGATAAGTGAAATAACACTAATGATTTAAAAATATTCTTTTGCAATCTTACTTTCAGGTTTAACGTTGTAACTAGTTCTTGTTCCTTGGCTTGAAGTTGCCCTAATGATGTAGAAAGTTCTTGTATCGATCTCGTCATGTTTTCATTCCTATCCTTTAATTCTTCAGCTTGATGTGACGACACATTGGCTTGGTCTGACGCTTGTTGTAAATGCATCTACGGAAAACGTAGTCCATTATTCTGCCAATCAATCGATCAAGCAATCAATCAATCAATAAATCAAACAAACAAATCAAAATAATTAGAAATATTAAAAAACCAGCAAACCAATCAATCGGTACATAGCACATACAAGTCTCTAGTAATCTCTTAGATTTATACTGTTCATAGACCTCTCCAATATTTTATTAGCAGAAAAAAGTGCTTTCTTTTTTGTAGAATCTTGTTGTTTCAGATCTAAAGAGAATGCACTTTGCATGGAATAATTTCACTACTTGGAGATAAGCAGTGAAAGATTCGATCCTGAGTCGAGAATCAGCGCTTTTATATATATTTGGAAAATTATCAGTTCGTAAAATCGCATAAAACTGTAACTGGTCCCAGAGACTTGAGCAGAATTACTTGTGGGTTATTTCCTTCTTAACAGGCGTTCATGTTGCATTTCGACGAGAAGTATTAAAAACTGTGCCAAAGTGGCCTCTGCGTACGAGTCCGGCACTATTATATCGAAAAGATTGTAACTGGCTGGCTTCGCTTACCTGCGTTGCCTCTAACTCTTTCGTTTTTGATTGCGCATTCTCTTCAGCAATTTTAAATCTGTAAATAAAGGCAATCTAAATGCAAAAATGAAGAAGCAACAAAAACATTTTAAATTCTGAGTTTTCTATCAAATATTATTGGGATACACAATACGGAATTTTCCGAATGAATTACAAATAATCATAACTGCGAAAAATAAAAAAATCGTCATTTAAGATCCTAAGCTTCCACTAGCATACTGCAAATCTATTGCGACCGATCAAACTCTTCCCTATACCTAATCATATTCTTCAACAATTTACTTTCAAATGTTTATCTTCTGTATCGACCACATACTAAAGTGTATCGATACGCAAAGGTTTTTCAGCTCTGGTTTATAACTGTGATTCGAAATTTTTTGTTCAATTTAACTACAGCTGCTCTTACCGTTCTTTCAATATCTTTATTTGCTCGATTCTCTTCTTCAGTTCAACTGAAATTAGACAGATTTAATAAAGATTCAATTCAAAGGTACAATGAAATGTACAAAGCAAAACAGCATGATGCAGGGATACTACGTGGACATAAAAATAAAACTGCTGCAAGTCTACATGAAATTGTACTGTTAATATCGTGCCGTTCAAAATGAACATTATTTCTCAACAACGATGCAAATACTCAATAACTACACGGATTTGCCTGTTACTCCTAATATCATATTTAGATTAGCAAAGAGCTTTTTGAAAGACGAACCGCCAGGAGGTAAAGCCACACTTAAGCTCATTTTATTCCTTGCCATTACAAAAGTGCATTTATCAGGCAAGTGTATAAAGTGAGAACTATTTAGATATTATATGTATCAGTAACAAACAGCAAACCATATACACAGTTAGACGTGACAAGGAGCTGCAGATAAATTGGAAATACACTGTGAATATAATCCTGGTCTCAATTTCAAACTCAGTTATCTGTGACAACATTTAAAGCTTAACTGTTCTTACTCTACAAATTCAACATATCATATCCGAAAATGTGCACACATTTGTCTCAGGTAGGCCAAGGAAATAGTCACACGAGGTACAAATGAAAAGAATGAGAAATTCAAAACAAACACAATAACAAATTAGACAAAGCATACCTTTATACTTTGGAAGCTGCTTTTCTAGAACTAGTACCTAAAATAAAGAGCAATTTGAACTATTACTCTGAAATTAAATGCTGCATAATTTGAATGTTTTCTTAGCTTATCTTTCATATAACATTAAAGGAACGCAAAAGTCAGCCATTTATCATGTGAATTTGACTACAATTGGAGTAATAGATCATACATTATGTAGGTTGAAAATTTGGCACATGTGAATATGTTTCAAAATTTCTTGATTTGGGTTCAGTTTCAAAATTGTACAGAATCTCTTTCTTGAACATTTTTTATAAAGCAAAAGAACAATATAGAAATAAACTCACTCTCTTCCTGTCCGTTTCCCATGATATTAATTGTTTTTGATGCGAATCAACCATTTCATTCAGTTCCCTCAAAATTTAAAAAGCATTAAATTACAAGATGGAAGATTCAAAACAGAATTTTTAACAAATCTTTAATGATAAAACTAGTCTTTTCTAGACAGCAGAGAAGAATTAAATTAATGATTAATTTGCCATGCAATGGGAAGAAGTTTAAAAAGAAAATTATGAAGCTGGATTTATATTTTTACCTGTCTCTATCCTTCAGTTCATTCATAAGAAGTTGTAGCTCTCTCCTCTGTCTTTGAATTGTTGAATTTTCCATGTCTGTATACTGCAATAAAATTTACAAACTTTAATGTGATGCTCTGAGAGAGACTTTTAAAATGTGCAAAATACTTGTAACATCAATTTAGAGAATATCTGGAAGTTCTGGCATCCACTAAAAATGCCTCAAAGAGCTGAAAATATATGATAATGTATTGCTGTAGAGCAACAGGCTGGGATTCAATTTCTAAAGGCAATAGGACTCAATAGGAATTTATGATAGAATTTATACAAAACCTGATATTGAAAGTTAAAATGTCCAAGGAAAGAAATAATGCTTCTGTAAAGGGAAGGCTTAGTTTGACACAATATTTTCAGTTGTTGATTTAGTGTAATGGTCATAAAATTATACACCAGTGTGTAGTCTTCAGCTTACCTTTGAAGGTGATGTTCCTCCTGTGGGTGTTTTTACTGGACTTGGGGATCTTGTGTTCATATAAGTTGCATTTGGCTGACTATTTGTAAATCTTTGAGGGACTTGGTTGGTAGATCTTGAAATTGCAGAGACATAAGGTTTTGAGGCTCCAAATGATGTGTGTCCTAATCCATATGCTAATCCTGGGGAAGTTGCATTTTCTTGCTGTTGGAAATGACAAAGTCTTTATTAGATGTTAGCGTTATAAAAAAAGCTGCTTAAACTTTAGGGGTGCTGAGCTCTGCAGTAAAAAATGCACCAAAGAAAGCTCTAAAACACCTGTGGAAACATATAATTTTCAATGATTAACCTACACTTATATTTCTTTCAACTCAAGTTTGCTCCTTGACTAATAATATCTAAAACAACATTTGAACTTTTCATATGCTTGTTCCTTCAATACAAAGTGCAGATGACACTTCACTTGAAGTCACCTGCAATCAAGGAATTATCATGGCATTTTATATTAATCTTAAATCATTTCAAATATGATGCAAGTACTGTAAGAATTGCTTGGCAATACATACTTTTCTTGGTGTACTCTGGTATGGGGAATCATATCCATTGGCATAACTTGGCCCTGAGGAAAATAAACAAAAAATTAAACTTGAATGTGAAAAACTTGGGATAACGCACAGCACAGCGACAAGGATAGACTTGGGCTAGGATATAGCATGTCGGCTCTGTTTGGGATAGAAGATTACAAAAATATTGTAAAGGTTTTTCCAAAATTGTGTGTGTTCTATTATAGA
This sequence comes from Aurelia aurita, assembly GCA_004194415.1. Classification (NCBI taxonomy): domain Eukaryota; kingdom Metazoa; phylum Cnidaria; class Scyphozoa; order Semaeostomeae; family Ulmaridae; genus Aurelia; species Aurelia aurita. The sequence continues at coordinate 3,519,981 of REGM01000003.1, forward strand.
ATCTCAAAAGAATCAAAGTGATTTCATCTAAGAATGTATTGAATTCTGGGAAAATGACCCTGAATTTAATAAAAGTTACTTTAGTGCACAGAAGAACTCTGGTTTGCAAAGTCCACTGAAAAATAGCAGAAGAATAGGCCTGTTGTCTTAAAAACTATTGGAATTCAGTTTGGGTCTCTGCATTTTTCAATATAGGTTCCTTGATAACCCAATTCCAACACAAAATCTGGGATTGGTTTTAAGAGTTCTTTTACTCATTTAGTCATGGCATTCTATGGAAACAGAAGAATTCAACATGGAATGCCAGGCATGTAACATTACACCTTGATCTGAACAAAAAAGAAACATTATCAATTGTTTTTCTGGTGAAATGAACACACTGGACAATGAAAAGGTGTCAGATTTCAATATTTTCTTCCTTTCATTGAAGGTGTGACCTTGAGTGTGAGGTTGCAATTCAATGATTTTGACCTGCTATTTCTTGAGTGCATACAACAAAGTGTAAGTTGTATGTATATAAAGTAAACAGTATGGTAAAACATTGAAAATAGTCTTGATTAAAAGAATTGTTTGCTAAATATTTCATCTGACACTGGTCACAGGAAATTGTCAGATTTTCTATTCCGTAGCCTTTCCATTCATCGGCTATACAAATCATATTGTTGGGTGTATCACTCGATTGAAAACGAATATGAGATTTTTGAAAGCAGTAGGATTTTTCAGGGATTTTTCTTGGATTTTAGTGATTTTTGCCAAAGACATACTAGAGATTTCTACAGTACAGAGTGAATATGCCCCTCAAAAGTTTGAAATCTCCAATAGGCTAATTCAAACTAACGATACTACATTTATCTTTGTTTCTTCTCTTTTGGATCTTATGTGACGATTTGCTAGTGTGACCAGCGTCACACGAAAATATTTAGCAAATGGTTCCGTAAAAGGCGATCTTCTTCTTCGTTTACCTAAACTATCCACGTTAGGATTCAAAATATGTTGGTTCCTTTGTTCATCAAAATTCAAATTCCTTTGCAAAGAACTTGTAGGTCTTCTTGCATGCATGTTTAATCCTCCTGATATCCTTTCCAACAAATACAAATCTTCAGGGATCACCGCAAACAAAAGTTTTGCTGGTGGCCTAGGCAAACAAACACGACTCTAGGCCAACTTCGGCATTGTCTATCTTGGCTTTGTTAGTGTAAACCATGCTCAGTTTGTAATAGAAATGAAGTAAAATCTTCTTGTATCACGACCCATTAATTCTTTCGCCAATCAAGGGACATCAAGTGAAGCAATCGATAAATATTTAGTTGATGTTCAAGAAGACCTTGCATCTCCCCCTTCCATCTTTGTTGATCAATCAGTCCGTTGTTGCTGTGTTCCTCATTGATAAACCCGCCAATTTTCAACGCATGCGTTCGCGTGTTCTATGGAAACAATGGATCTGGACATGGGATCTGAAGAACTGTGGAGCACTTTGTGTATTGCTTTGATCGAAACCCGGGGGTTGGAGGTGGCACAAATTGAGGGCAGGTATGTGTGAAGGTGCAAACAAATATTTACCCAAAACTAGCATCGTTCACAGTACAGATAGCACCCAAAACTGGGTTTCATTGCAAAAAATCATAGTAAAACAAGCTGGAATTTCAAACAAGACAACTTCAGCTAGGCTTATAAATCTTTACCCAGCACTGCTACATGGCCCTACATCATTTAAATTATATAAAAAGGATACCTAAAACTGGGGGGGATCGTAGAAAAGAAACCACACTCAAAAATGGGGTTCGCACTTACTGTCCTCGATTATGGGTACCTCCGTACCAGGACACTTTGCATACGAGAATTTGACTATGCGTTTGTGCACCCTTGATAAAACAATGGGGGACACTTTCGAATAACCAAATTTTGTAATGCGTTTGTGTACCATTACAATTTTGCATACGAGAATTTGATTATGTGTTTGTGTACCCTAGATAAAACAATGGCGGACACTTTCGCATAACCAACTTTTGTCCTGCGTTTGTGTACCAGGACACTTTAGCATACGAGAATTTGATTATGCATTTGTGTACCCTTGATAAAACAATGGGGGACACTTTCGCATAAACAAATTTTGTTATGCGTTTGTGTACCAGGACACTATTGCATACGAGAATTTGATTATGCACTTGTGTACCCTTCATAAAACAATGGGGGACACTTTCGCATAACAAAATTTTGTCATGCGTTTTTCTACCAGGACACTTTTGCCTACGAGAATTTGACTATGCGTTTGTGTACCCTTGATAAAACAATGGGGAACACTTTCGAATAACCAAATTTTGTTATGCGTTTGTGTACCAGGAAACTTTTGTATACGAGAATTTGACTATGCATTTGTGTACCCTTGATAAAACTTTGTTGGACTCTTTCGCATAACCAAATTTTGTTATGCGTT
>REGM01000003.1:3529991-3561135 GCA_004194415.1 Aurelia aurita
GATGAACTTCTTCCAGGTAAAAATGTTTCTCGATCTTTTTCGCTTAATGTATTAAGCTGAATTCACTCTTGACGCGTCGTTTTTGACGCATTCCAGACAACAATATAAGAATGAAGTGCAGCAATGCGGCTAAGTTGTGTTAATTCAACTTTGCCGCACGTGCCGCATCGCACAAAGAAAGTCACATCAAGTGTGATTGCTTCTTCTGACCAACTTATAGTATTTACTTTTGCTAGGTTTTTAAAAAGGCTGATCCCCCAAATTTTGCGGTGTTTTTGTAAGAAATTATTTGCAAGTAACCAGAGTCAAGTTTTTCAATTGACTCTGAAGTAACTGAACATATCCTGTAAGCCCAACAACCCTGAGTACCAGCTGTCAAATAGACCTGGCATCAAGGTTAAACCCTCTAGGTTAAACCCCTCTACTGAGAGTAAGTAGCCTGTTTTCAAATTCCTAATTTTTAGAATATGCTTGATACAAGGGACATAACTTTAAAGTTACCCCTATCTAGAATACTAATTTCCATCTTCCGTGATTCTTCATCATGTAAAGAGTTTTTATTTTTGTCTCCTTTACTCCACACAGGTTTTCCACGTCACTGTCGGCGCTAATTTCTTTGCAATGTTTCGGGAATACCTGATCACAAATGATACTTTCCCACAAGTAAGTCTACTTTATTTTTACCATTTTATGAGTTTTTTTCACTTTAAAGATACTGAGAACTTTGTGAACGGAAGATTTTGACAAAATCCTACTGCTTCAAGAACACAGAGAAAAACAATTTTGAGTAAAAATTAGTACACCATAAACTTCATGTACGAGAGTTTTTATGCCAACAATCATATCGACCCAGTAGCGTAGCCAGGGGGGCAAGGGGGGGCGGTCGCCCCCTCAATGGTCAAAAAGTTGGTGTCTGAGAAAAGCCCAAATCTGCAATAAAATCGGCAACTCAGGGGGGTCAATGAAATTTCTGGTAAAATTAATAATCCAGCAAGGGAAATGTCATGTCTTTCGTTATCAAACTTTTGAAATATTACAGCACTAAAGATGAAGATCATGAATGTCTCCACACTTTGTCCTGATTATCGAAGTTTTTCTCGCCAAATAGCTCAACATGAGGACTCTCTTCTCCTTCTCATTTTAGGATGGTTTCCTCAAAAAGGGCCGTTTTCCGACGTTCTGAAGGGCGTGGCCCCAAAAAATTTTCCGGGGCCAAGCCCCCGGACCCCCAATGACAGCACCCTGGCTACGCCTCTGTATCGACCTTCATATTATCAAGGTCGATATGATTGTTATGAAGGTCGATATTAAATAGCAATTCTTATTATTTTTCATAGTACCTAAAAAGCATTATGGCAGGGTCTGCATTTGTTTTGCCACAGGTAAGTTTTCGCATTAGCTCCTATTTTTTCCTTTTTCTTCACTGAAATTATGGCAGAGGCTTTTCCGTCATTTCTGTAAATGCCGTCCCTGATCGAGAGTACCGACGCTTTTCAGTCAGACATTGGTTGCATGTCATACGAAGACTTCTTAGTTAATATATAAAGTAAATACCCGCGTATAAAACCATCACCTTTTGGGCTTAGCCCAGCAAAGGTTCATAACTCTAGGGTTTGAGATTTAAAGATGATGTAATTAACATGTACCGAAATGTACTATGCAAAAACCAGATAAACAACATGATGTGTGGATCTAGATACTTTGAAACATCTTACTTTCCAGTTAGGATTCAATTTTCACAAACTTCAGAAAGGTTTCCTCCACTGTTTTGGCCTAAAGGTTCTTAAGACTCAGGCTTCTTATAGGCGGACTTTACTGTAATCATTGACGGTACTGGGTGATTCCTTAGTTTCTTCCAATTTTTTCAAAATACCCTAAAACGACACTAAAATGCCAGTTCCTACGGAGGGTCAATAAAACACAATCTGGCCGCATATTTTGTCACAGCCCAACCTGGTTCCGAGGGCCAGCTTCCTACGTCAATACTGCCATGCTGGATTCAGCAGCCTCCTTTTGGGTCATGGGAACGAGGTTGGTCACAGCCTTGGTAAAAGGCATTACGTAGTATGTTGTAGGTAGTCTATTTGAAGAAGAATGCGACGAACAATTTATAATTCTTCTGATTGCATTTTCTCATCAGATAATTGTTCTTGCGAATGGAAAAGCCCTTTCTAAGTACGGATCATACACATTGATTCAGTGGTCATTTTACTTCAAGGTATTTTTGTTATTTTTATCTTCTGTAAGTAAAAGGATCGCTTAATTTCGAAAATTATTTTGATTTTTTAAATGATCAAAACTATTTCCACGAGATTTGTTTGAGAGTTGAGAGTTTCCCTATCCCGAACGGTGTCCTTACTCGAAGAGAAATCAGTTTTGAGGTGAGGCTGATTTTGAACGAGGTTGTCAAGCTTGTCAGCTCCAAGCCTGCGTAGTAAGCTCCAATCTGTATTCAATTTAGGTGTTGCCCCAGAGGAACTCTGTTGTGAACAAAGACAAAGCAAGCACCAAATCCATTTTCAATTTCCTAGATAATAACCTGACACCTCTTCATGACACTTGTTGTTGTTGATTACTCGTAAAAGTTTGCAGTTTGGGGTAATACTAGACTTACGACGTGATTCCTTGTATTCGTTCAATATTTTTAATTTGATTTTTTATTTTCTCTCATGTAAGGGCTCACATCTAAATCAGTAACGAATTGGGGACTAAATTTGATTGAAACCGAATGCCTCGTGGAGCAAAACTTCCTACACGACCCCCAGCACGTTTTTGTTAAACTCAAGGTTCAGGACGTTTGAAGATGCTTACATGCGTCATATACCCTGAGAAGGAGCATCTTTACCCAATAAGTATGCAGGATTCCGTGAGGATTATGTCATGTGATTCATATCTTTGATATGATTGGATACGCGGGAAATCCGCAGAGATCCTGAAATTAGTCCCCATTTTTTATGCATTTGCTCATAAGTCTCAATTTGAGCGATAACCATCCAATTCAATGAGCGATAACGAGACTTATGTATGAGTATAGGGTAATACGCCAATATATCAAATCTTGAAATCCCTAGCCCTGACCCTAGACCGAACGCTAAACCTAACCCTAAACCTGAATCTATCCCTAACCCTTCCCCTAACCCTAAAACTAACCCTAACTCTAATTTATTTCAATGCTAACCCCTACCCCAACCCTAATTTATTTCAAGATTTTGATATATTGGCGTATTACCCTATACTCATTACATCCGAGGGGCATCTCAGTCATTAAAATTCTCGTACGCTTTTGGTAAAAATCCCGTTGTTTTCAAGAAAAATCTGCAAAAAATCCTCTTGTTTTCAAAATTCTCGTACACGAAAGGAGTGAAACAGTAAAACATTGAAAGAGTGAAGCAATCAAATGTCCCTCGAAAATACAACCTTTTCCAGAATGTTTTCTTAAAATATGGACTTTTCCATTTCTAAAGATGAGAAACATTTTTACCTAGATCATATCTAATCTTAGCACCGCCGATATTTACTTGTTTTTTAGATAGTTTGCCCCTTTGCTTTGTCAACTCTATCTTGACGTACTATGGCGTACTGTATTTTTCCTCCACTTAGAAACTGATTTTTCCTTTACTATGAACAAACAGAAAAAATTTAAAACGAAAACGAGGCCACATTTGAAACCGGTCAGTTTCCGCTTCGAGAATCAGAAATGCGGCCTAAACGAAGCTGCGAGAAAACTGCGATGCCACTAGCGGCTCCCACCCGGCCTGCCAAAACTTTCCATAGATGGAAGCCTCTCGGCCAGCCTCGTTTTGCATTTTTTCTCTTTGTTTTTACTATGAATAAGCTTTTCAATTTCTGTACATATTTATTTCTTCAGGTGCTGTTTAGTTTGATGATGTATTTACTTGGACCTCGATATGTTTGGATTCTTGCTGCATTTATGCTGATCGACATGTATGACAGTTTGCTTTTTTGTTCCCTTCCTACTTGTGTTGATTGCTTGATTGATTGATTGATTGATTGATTGTTGCAGGATTGTTTGATTCACTGATCAACTGATATCATGGCTAACCAAATAAACACTTCACAGTCGACAGTGGATCATACAGAACACTATTCTCCAGTTCCCCTTTTCATGACCAGTATAAGTGGGTGCTCGCTCGACGAAAATTCAATGCTGATCTTTTTGTTATTTAACATAGTNCCACTAGCGGCTCCCACCCGGCCTGCCAAAACTTTCCATAGATGGAAGCCTCTCGGCCAGCCTCGTTTTGCATTTTTTCTCTTTGTTTTTACTATGAATAAGCTTTTCAATTTCTGTACATATTTATTTCTTCAGGTGCTGTTTAGTTTGATGATGTATTTACTTGGACCTCGATATGTTTGGATTCTTGCTGCATTTATGCTGATCGACATGTATGACAGTTTGCTTTTTTGTTCCCTTCCTACTTGTGTTGATTGCTTGATTGATTGATTGATTGATTGATTGTTGCAGGATTGTTTGATTCACTGATCAACTGATATCATGGCTAACCAAATAAACACTTCACAGTCGACAGTGGATCATACAGAACACTATTCTCCAGTTCCCCTTTTCATGACCAGTATAAGTGGGTGCTCGCTCGACGAAAATTCAATGCTGATCTTTTTGTTATTTAACATAGTGATCTGGAATGAGCAAAGATTATTTTCGTAAAACAGATTTTCGAGTGCAAACGATCAAGATCGAGCCTTGTATGGAACGCCGTTTGCACAAAAATGACATAAACTATGTTTATGTACACATAAACTATGTTTATGTGCACATAAACATAGTTTATGTACATAAACATGTTTATGTAACATAAACATAGTTTATGTAACATAAACATAGTTTATGTCATTTTTGTGCAAACGGCGTTCCATAGCCTTGTACTTAGATCATTTGAGTCTCTCGAATGAAATTCGAATACAATTTTTTATATGGTTTATCGTCATTCTATTGATTCAGTTTTGTACAACGCAGCCAGGGTGGACATGTCCACCCCAGTCCACCTCCTGGCGATGCCCTTGAACACAACCATCGATATTTGCAATTTATAGTATATCTGAAGCACAGTATGATCTTAATACAATTTTGCAAGCAGTAAAGGATGGCTTTTTGTTTGATTTCAGGATCCTACCCTCAGCTACTTTTAGTCTGTTCAACCTGTCCGTTTCTGATATCATAGAGCAGGACAGGAACCTGTATAAACGCAGGTAACTATTTTTCTTAAATTAATGTTATATATGTAAAAGTATTTTTTTAGTAATTGATGATAAATATTTGAAAAATGGCATTTATGTAATTCGCAATTCGCAATCTTATCCCCTGATTAAGTTTGCTTTTCTCATACATGTATTTTTATTAGAACTCTTCAAAAGAAACCAAATTCTCAGATCACCAAGAAATCTCGAAACTTTGATACTGGAAATAGATTCAAAGCATATTTGTTCGCCTGTTTCCTGCATTGTATATTTCTCGGTATTGTTTGAATAATCTTAGACAGAAGAACGGTCGCATAGAGTGTGTTGTGAATGAAATTGAATTGAATTGAATTATGAAAAAAGATACACGAGATCCTCCACCGATGAAAGCAACGAGAATGCGAAGAAACTTCTACGAAACTCTGAAGAAACTTTCAGTGCTGGGTCAAATTCTTAATTTTACGTGTAGTTAATTTAAGTTTGTACCAAGCAAATTATTTCTTCCAATCTGTCATTATAGATTACCAATATCGTCAATGGTTTTCGGACTAAATGCCTTGGTCACCAAACCAGCTCAGTCAATCGCACCCATGATGGTTGTGTATATATTATCGAAATATGGATACAAGGTATGCAGCTCAATTAAGTTTTTTCATTTAAATAGATAACTAATGCATTACAGCTTCAAGTTTTAGTTGTGGTTTTTTGTAGCTTCAGTTCTGATAGAATCTGCTGGCCTAAAGTTAGATTGTATGGTCAGAATGTGTTCCTCCAATCTTTTATAAATTTGATTAGACTAACTGGTGCCCCCTCTCTCATATCCAAACTGAAATGTTGCGGAGACTGGGCTTGCACTAACATTGAAATTGCTAAATTTTCAGTCGCGGTTCGAAAATTCGTTTGAGATCTTTTTTATGTACGAAAAAACCCTCAAAAACAAATTTTTTGAATCTTACGTTCTAACTTTGCTTTATTCCTCTTTCGTAGCAGGAGAGCAACAGCTCATTTACAGCCCTCCCTAACAGTAAGTCAGTTTAGCATGTCTATCAAATTAAATCCATGAAAGTTTTATTAGCAACTAGCATCTGAGAAACTTGTTTTTAAGATAGCCAAAATTCTAAGAAACCTTGCGTGAGAATGAATTACTATAATCTTTAAAAATCAAACGATAACGTAATTATAGCACGTACATAATACCCGTAAAGGGGTCTGTAGTACTATATATATATATAGATTAGATTAGCATGGGNTTCAGGTGCTGTTTAGTTTGATGATATATTTACTTGGACCTCGATATGTTTGGATTCTTGCTGCATTTATGCTGATCGACATGTATGACAGTTTACTTTCTTGTTCCCTTCCTACTTGTGTTGATTGCTTGATTGATTGATTGATTGATTGATTGATTGTTGCAGGATTGTTTGATTCACTGATCAACTGATATCATGGCTAACCAAATAAACACTTCACAGTCGACAGTGGATCATACAGAACACTATTCTCCTGTTCCCCTTTTCATGACCAGTATAAGTGGGTGCTCGACGAAAATTCAATGCTGATCTTTTTGTTATTTAACATAGTGATCTGGAATGAGCAAAGATTATTTTCGTAAAACAGATTTTCGAGTGCGTTCGATCAAGATCGAGCCTTTTGCGTAGATCATTTGAGTCTCTCGAATCAAATTCGAATACAATTTTTTATATGGTTTATCGTCATTCTATTGATTCAGTTTTGTACAACACAACCACCAATATTTGCAATTTATAGTCCACCTGAAACACACTTTAATTTTAGGCTGTGCTTGATTGGTAATTCCAAACCTACCAAATTCTGAAAACAGCAGGCTGTGCAGAGACGGAAATATATTTCCCAATCAAACACAAACATCTTCAAAACAGCAGATGTCAGATTCACTATGGCAAAAATTAAAGTTCGCCAATGAAAACGAGACTCTCTCCGAAGTCTGCCAAACCTTCTGCCTTTTGGAGCAGAAGGTTCTGAGAATTTCGGAGTCAATCAAAAACAAATTCCGAGTCTACCAAGTCTACCGTTTTCAGAATCGGTACCAATCAAACACACCCTTAGAGTGTGTTTAATTGGTACCAATTCTGAAAACGGTAGGCTTGGTAGACGCGGGATTTTGTTTGATTGACTTCGAAATTCTCTAAACGGTAGGTTTGGTAGGTTTGAAAGGCCTTCTGAACCTTTTGCTCAAAAAATCAGAAGGTTTGGCAGACTTTGGAGAGATCCTCGTTTTCATTAGCAAAACCCTGGTGGTGAATCCGAAACCTGCTGTTTTAAAGATTTTTGTGTTTGATTGGGAAATGTATTTCCGTCTCTGCGAAGTCTGCTGTTTTCAGAATTCGGCAGGTTTGAAATTACCAATCAAACACACCCTTAATACACTTTTGCAAGCAGTAAAGGATGGCTTTTTGTTTGATTTCAGGATCCTACCCTCAGCTACTTTTAGTCTGTTCAACCTGTCCGTTTCTGATATCATAGAGCAGGACAGGAACCTGTATAAACGCAGGTAACTATTTTTCTTAAATTAATGTTATATATGTAAAAGTTTTTTTTTAGTAATTGATGATAAATATTTGAAAAAATATTTCTAAGAATATTTATGTAATTTGCAATCTTATCCCCTGATTAAGTTTGATTTTCTCATGCACGTATTTTTGTTAGAACTCTTTAAAAGAAACCAAATTCTCAGATCACCAAGAAATCTCGAAACTTTGACACTGGAAATAGATTCAAAGCATATCTGTTCGCCTGTTTCCTGCATTGTATATTTCTCGGTATTGTTTGAATAATTGTAAACAGAAGAATGGTCGCATAGAGTGTGTTGTGAATGAAATTGAATTGAATTGAATTATGAAAAAGGATACACGAGATCCTCCACCGATGAAAGCAACGAGAATGCGAAGAAACTTCTAAGAAACTCTGAAGAAACTTTCAGTGCTGGGTCAAATTCTTAGTTTTACGTGTAGTTAATTTAAGTTTGTACCAAGCAACTTATTTCTTCCAATCTGTCATTATATATAGATTACCAATATCGTCAATGGTTTTCGGACTAAATGCCTTGGTCACCAAACCAGCTCAGTCAATCGCACCCATGATGGTTGTGTATATATTATCGAAATATGGATACAAGGTATGCAGCTCAATTAAGTTTTTTCATTTAAATAGATAACTAATGCATTACAGCTTCAAGTTTTAGTTGTGGTTTTTTGTACCTTCAGTTCTGATAGAATCTGCTGGCCTAAAAGCTAGATTGTATGGTCAGAATGTGTTCCTCCAATCTTTTATAAATTTGATTAGACTAACTGGTGCAGTGGCGTGGTGGCCGGGGGGCAGGGGGGCACTTGCCCCCCCCCAGCCACATGAAAAGATGGGGGCGCCGAAGGCGCACACGTTTTAAGAGGGCGCCAAAAGCTCAAACGTAAGCTTGGTTCAAACTAAAGTGAAATAGCGTTAGAATGATTGGAAATACGAGGAAAAACGCGTCGAACTTATTTTGTCTCAATTTGAGATTTTATAGGCGCCTTTGAAAATGTTAGGATGGAATAACTCACTAAAAATGCATTTAAAGTGTGCATAGAGAATGCCCTCACTCTTGCTCTCACTATCCCAATTCTAGCGCGTTTTTGCTCTTGTGTGAACCAAGCTTAAAGTCAAGGAAAATTGTCTTGGAATATCTTCCACAACTGATTTTCTTTGTAAATTGAAATCAAACATGCCCGTCGCATGCAGGGCTNGCCCAGACTCTTTGACTTTTTCGCAGGATAAAAATGCAGTTCAATTCTTGAAATGATCTCTTTCCAATTGTTTTCTGTTAATCCTGCCATAGAAATTTTTAATCCCCTCTTACAATCTCAGCCAATTATGATCGAGACAGATGTCCTTTAATTAGGGCTGATCCAAGTTTTTATGTACATGCAATAACGTGTAATTCAAGTTTTTATAATTTCAGATGAAGCCCTCCGTTCTGCTGTTTTCAACATCATTTGCTTGACTCCAGCAATTATTGGTAGCATACAAATCATCGTTTGGCGATTTTACACTTTGAAGAAAAGGACGCAAGAACAGGTATTTCAAGTTAAATAGGTCAGAATTTTGTTTTAAATAAAATGCAATAAAATGATACTGAATTTTCGATTTGAGCATTTTGAGCATAAATGCTGATATAGTACGTATGATAGCTTAAATTAGAATGTAGACAATCTCGAACCCAGGGTAACAATGGGCGGCCAGTTGTATCATGTGCGCTGAAGGGAGGCCGAAGACACTGATAGCCCTGGAATCGAGGTTGGAGTGTAGAGGCATTATTCTTTTATCTTTTGAGGATGATTATTTGATAGATCCAAGATTCTTGGCTATCAGGTTTGAAGAGAATATGTGAGCAACTAAAAGGGACTCAAACCCACGTCCACAGACTACACTAAATGCAAAATATTTCGGACGAATAAGTTTCGGACACTGATATTCTCGGACGTTTGGAATGTCCGAAAAAGTTATCATCCGAATTTTTTTTAGTTTAATGTATGTCATCAACCCTGATTTCCAAAATCTTCTCGTCGACCCTGATTTTCAAAATCCTGCCTTCTTACCGAGTGAGTCATAAAAACAATGCCCGTTTGAAAGGCTGCTAGTCCCTGGACATGAAAGCAATAATATTGGTATATCACCTGTTTGATAGCGGACATGTTCAACTAAATTTTAAAATTTACCTGGTTTAAATCTGTTGCTCCGTTCTGAAATTATAAGGGATTTTCTGGAAAATGCACCTTCAAACAATCTTCAAAAACAACTGAAAATGATGATCACATTTCATCGGTTTTCCTGCCCCACAGTAATGACAACTACCTGTCAGGCTCATAGCAATATTTTTGTCATTTTTCAAATCAATTTATCTTAGTCTGGTAACTCTATTGTTGTATCTTTCCTTTTAAGAGTTTACCAGATTTTTTTAACAAAATTATTAACAGAGTCTTTCTTCGGTTTTCCATGGAAATAAAAGGATTTTCCATGAAAGGCAAGATGTTGGAAAATAACTGCATTTCTTGAATATCATTATTATATAATGTAGTATATTTATTATATTTGTACTAACCATAAAGAAAATATTTTCATAATGCATCATATCATCAAACTAAAGTATAGTATATTCATCGCCAACACAGACTTCTGCCCAGGGGAGAATGCTTGAGCCACTTTTGTACGGGGGTGTTCCCCAAAGTTTTCATAACCTACCCACCCTTATGATGACGTCATGCTTCTTTCAACAATGAAATTTCAGGGAATTTCATATTGCAGACCCATATTTAAGGAAGTTTTGTCAGAACTGCAACCTGTTTTTAAGAAGTTTCCTTTGCAAAACACAACATAATGAAGGCAAGTGCATGTCAATGTATACATTTCCCTCCCGTCACCCATAAAGTGCTCTTCATACTTTGGTAAGTTCAAATTCAAACAAAAAGGAAAAACAGGAAAATCATGATTGAATTGATTGAATTGATTGAATTGATTGATTGAATTGATTGAATTGATTGATTGAATTGATTTAATTGATTGATTGATTGATTGATTGAATTGATTGATTGATTGATTGAACCATATAGAGTTAATACATTAACGTNAACCCATATTTAAGAAGTTTTGTCAGAACTGCAACCTGTTTTTAAGAAGTTTCCTTTGCAAAACACAACATAATGAAGGCAAGTGCATGTCAATGTATACATTTCCCTCCCGTCACCCATAAAGTGCTCTTCATACTTTGGTAAGTTCAAATTCAAACAAAAAGGAAAAACAGGAAAATCATGATTGAATTGATTGAATTGATTGAATTGATTGATTGAATTGATTGAATTGATTGATTGAATTGATTTAATTGATTGATTGATTGATTGATTGATTGATTGAATTGATTGATTGATTGATTGAACCATATAGAGTTAATACATTAACGTTTAATCTCCACGATTCATCCATTGAATTGTTATACCAAACAACATCTAGAGGTTTGACCTTTAAACCCCATATTCTGCAGTATCAATTTGTTAGTTATACTGTATATATCTTTTAGTGATATTCTGTTGTTAGAATTATCTCAACACGCTTTCTTTAAGCAGAATGATATTTACAACAACATGTATTTGAATACGCCAATATTCAAATACACCAATGTTTAAAGGCTCTTGCGCAACCGGCATGCATTGCGATTGTTTGTTTTGTTTTTCGTAGATTTCATGGATCTGCAAAAGTAGACTTCGTCATCATCATCATCATCAAAAATTTATGTAGGCTACATTAAAAAGAAAGAATAGCTAAATTACAGCTAATTTAGACTCTAACAAGTATATCGATTTCAGTGATACTGTATGAGGCGGTCTTCCCCATTCACAACGTGCTGCTGTCTTGAGCGACATCACAAAATTGTTTTCATGCAGCATGAGGTTAGGCCCTTTACGAATAGGGCTGCAATGCATGCCGGTTGCCTAAGGGCCTTTAGATACACCAATATTGCACTAATGTTCCATTGTTGTGTACACCCATACTATATCAGAAAAGTTACTTTGACAATCTACGTTTTGTGATGGCAATCTCCCCTCAAAGAAGAACGTAGAAGTTTTGCCTGTCTAATTTATGTCTTCATTGTTTAAGATAATTTCTCAGATAATGTATTTTGAACCATAACGTTTTGTCCAAGTGTAGCAAATTTTGTAAGATTAGGCCTAGCGGAGAAGAGACAAAGCACATTTTGGTTTTTTTTTACTTCTATTTAAAACCATGTCAAGGTCTACATTTCGAAGAAGTTTGAACCAAAATTAATTTTGTGTCTGATCTCTTCTTGTTCCAACTAATTCTCATTTTAAGAAGCTTTAGGAACCCCCTTCCCCTCCCAAATAACCAATATTTAGTCGTTACAGAAAATTATAAGAATTCAAAAGTCAGGGTAAAATGTCAAGATTCAGAGATGATAGATGGGAATTTAGAAGACAAAACTATAATATGCCGATACGTAGATTGCTAGCTACAAAGACCAACTTGTGATTGCGATGAGAAAGAACATTGTATATGATGAGAAGCAGATTTCATTTGCACTGTTACCAGCTCCTAAGAACGAAAAGAACTCTTTTACTGCAAGCAGAAGCAATCAATTAAATGGTATGTTTGTTTTGATGCTTGTAAATGCATTTATTTATGAGCGACTCTTTGTTGGAAGAGAGAGTACAACAGTTTTAGGGATAAGGGGGAAAACCCCTATCTAAGAACCTACAGTTGCGAGCTCAACCTGATAGGGCTCCAACTGGCAACCCACATCGCAGCAAAGTGTTGACAGGGACGGTGCTGTGAGTCTGCTTTATTTCACTTCAGTGGTGTTTTTCTGCTGTGAAAAAGTGATTTCTTTAGTACTCGAGGGAAAAATATACGATTTATGTAATGGATGTTTGGTTATGTGAAGATAAGTTTGATTCGTTTATGAAGGTCACAGATTATGAATTTGTAAAAGTGATTTAAATCAATTGTTAGTTTTTGCTACTTACCCCAAACTGTTGTTGTTTTCCGTTTCACATTAAATATTGTTTCCATGCCACTTTTTTTGTGGTCATTAACATGACAATGCAACAGCCATTTCCCTGGGTTTACTGGTGTCATTTCTAAAGTTGAAAATATTCCTGGAAATATGTCAAAGACGTCGTCTACATGCTCGGAATTTGTTCTCTGTAAAGAAACAGAAAAGAAAGTGACAAGCAGAGAATGTAGTAATGCTTTTATTCAAATATTGCTGCCTGAACTGGAGTGTGTTCACTATGGATATTTTGTGTTTTAAATGGCCTGGCCCCTCATTGGTGCACCAACCCCTCATTAAACCCTCCACCTGAGGCTATCAATGTTCATGGTATACCGCCAGAGTATTTTAGCTTCCCCCCAATTGACCTTTCAGAATATTTTAGCTTCCCCCCAATAGACCTTTTGGCTATTCTACGAAAGAGTCTTGACCGAGCAATATTTTATTCTACACAAGTATAGAAATATCGCTTGATCTAGACTCAGTTGTAGAAATGCTAAAGGTCTCTAGGACTAGCTTAGATGCAAGACTATTTAGTGTAATAAGCTCAAATAGTTTCCAGGTTATTATCGTTTTGTGAAACGTACATAAGGGCGCATGGAAACGAGGTGTTCTCCTCTTGTATCCCTGTCTTTTGACGTAAGGGTTAACGGCAATGCTATAGTCAGCAGTATTGTCGATCAGCAATAGTTTGGAAGCTTACTCACATGGTAGAAGGAGTTTCCGTGGAAATGTACTGTATGTATATCAGCCTCGTTTCCAAATCCAATTAGATACCAGGCTACTTTGTCTCCAATGAACATCTCATATTGACTTCCTCTGTTTGGACCATTACTATAAATATATCCATTAATAGCATTCATTTTATTGCTTTCTTTAAAATCTTCATTTGTTTTATCCACTTTCTTCGGTTCAAGTGCAAATTTGTTGATGTTTTCGTCTAAATACCAACTTTCGTTCTCGTCTAACACTGTGAAAAGTAGAGCGAATTCTTTGTCGGTGTCATTTCTTAGGCCTTTTGTCAGTGTGCCCTGAAAAGAGAGGAGATTTTCACATGCAAGCTTGAAATTGGTCAGCATTAGAATCAACAACATACGAAAATAATCGAGCTTAGTTTAGCTAATGACAGCTGATAGTTTTGGGGTTATAGTAAACTTTTTCATGTTTCAAAATCGGGTGAATTTTTACCTTTAGACATAATCGACAAAACTAAGAGCACTGAATTACCGGGAATCTAAAAAACTCACATGTGTTTTATTCAAATTTCTGCAGAATTACTCCGTATACGCTTTATCCACCCGAATTTATATATCCAAAGCTTATCAATTTTTAGCAACTCAGGAATTGAAATATGGCTTATTAGGGCCAGAAGAGGGGTGAATGTAGAGAAAACAGGCTGCATGTGTAAGTCTACCGTTTCATCAAGTCTTAAGGAAGGGGAAGATAGAATGAACTTTGAAAGTTAGCGAAAAGAATTTAGGTTCTTGTTTTAAAGATTCAGTCTTGATCTTCTCAAATAACCAATGGAAATAAACATTCCCCTCATTTATGGAGAGAGGAAATTTACTCATTTCTAATTTGTCTCGCTTACCTTTCTGCAGGTGATAAGTGGTCCAATCAACCCACTGTTTGTATCCTTAACTGGATCAAGTGACGAGAAATAGGCCCAAGTTAAACATTGACCGTCATTTGGACCAGGTGCAGCACGTTTTGGAACAAACCAGTGGTAAGTGTATGTTTTGCCTGGAGCTATTGCTTTTCCTTTGTGATTTGTGCCATCTTTGTATGACGCCCCTTCGTTGTCTTTGCTGAAGGAAAATGAGTAAATTTGTAAATTAGAGCTTACTAGAATTATGAAATTTGTTGATGCCAATACAACTTCACCAGGCTTTTTATCATTCTGTTATTTAAATATAAACGTAGTTTTAGGATTTTGGTTCTTTTCAGTCAGAATACCCATGAATCCAGTGATAAAAAGCTAAATTAGACGAGCCTGCCTGGTTGTAAAATTGCAGAGTTGCTTTCGAAAGGAATTGAGTTTCTTAGTGTCGAATTTCAGGAAAGGTTTAAAGAAGATATCTTTGTTCAACCTTTCTGAGTTCCTCTAATTAAGCGATGCGCACTCATAAGGTGTTGTTGTTGTTGGTCAAGTGTGACAAGTGCTGACAAGTGTGTTTATACTGACCATTACTCGCTTCAGTCTGAAGAAATCATGGCCTATATTTCATAGTTCTCATCCCTTTTATCTTTAACCCAAGTACGGAAACAACTTCCTATGATTATCGCTTTCTGAGACAGCATGTTTAGTTGCAGTAGACAGACATACCTCCCATCACCGTATAATCATGCATCAACTTACGTATAAAGTACTCCATGTGGATGAACTGAGTAATTTCTGCTTGCCATATTCTTAGCCACAACGACGATTTCTTCTCCCTCTTCTGCTATAATGAACGGGCCTAATATTCCAAGATGTTTTGTTCTTTCCGTTGTCGGTTTGCGCGTGGTGAATGTTGCATCGGTGTATTCCACATACTTTGCTTTCTTGTACATTTGACCAATTGTTGTGCTTGAACGCTTTGTGTATGTCTTTGCACTATTTGGAAATAATCGTAGGGGTGAGTACGTATTTTTGAAAGTTAACAGTCATGTAAGATCATGGCATAAATATTATACAATAAATCAACGAAGGGCCCAAGAAAACGTTTCGCTTCTTTGCAGCAAATATTTATATTCCTGTTATCACATCTTGTTTAAAAAGTCGATGTTGATATAAAACAGAGTGTATGAGAAAGTTCATGTAAACCTAAGGTGAACATCAGATTGCCTTCAGGAAGAGGCCAATCTCACTTCAGAAGAGGTAAAGATAGGACCTTTCAAATCTCTTAAATTTCTATGCAGATTTGTCTAGCTTTCTTGCCCTAGTAGCACTGATCATACCGAAGTATATCTTCAAAAATTGCCTTTCTTGCCTTGCCTTCAAATTGCCTTAAAAATCCTCCCCTATCCCTCGAGTCAACGGTATTTAGAAAAGAAAGTATGTGATTCCCTTGCAATCGTGGATGCAGCTTTTGAGCAATTTCTCGATGTTGACGTCCATATTATTAGAGGAGAGAGGCGACGCCGAAAACTACGCGACATCATTTGAAACTTTGGAACAGACGAGAAGGAACATTAACTAGGAAAATATTTCTTGTCAGAAATGTTTCTTACTTGGAATCTGTATACAAATCGGTGTCATGTGTCAGAAGACGATTACTTGGTGCATAATCCCATTCAAGTTCAATAACCCCAATGAAATACGTCCTTTTTTTAGTACCGACATTGATGACATTTTGAGCACTGCATTTGTCGACTTTATAAGTGAATTTCATGCCAGCATTGTAATGGTCATTTACAGTGCACGAGATTGACCATGTGCCAATGTTATCTGGGACCATCGAGAATGTTGTCGAGCCACCTAGCAATGAAACAAAGTTTACTCAATTAAGATAAGAATGATGCTGCTGGTTGACGGTGCTGAAAATGATGAATATGTTCAACAATGGATAAAAAGAGTTTGTGTCTGTGTTGAAGGTTTTTATGACAGACTAGAAAAGAGAGATATCCCTCCACAACTTCGGTAATGATTTTTGTATCAGGGTTCTTGTAAATCGGAAAGGCTTACAAAATTAATTAGAGAAGACTTACATACCTTAAATACTGCAGTATTCAATTCGAAACTTTCGTCGTGTGATGAACAACCGAAGTACAAGGATTTTGTTGGTTAGATTGGCTTAAAATCACGATGCTTTTTCAATACAAAATGCGCTATCGTGTCCCTTTTCATGTTGACCAGTTCTGAGACTTTCGTCTTGTTTCCTTCCCTATTCATCATCATGTTAAAGCCTTGAAACCTTACCTGGGAAAATCATAACAGAATCTTTGTGATTTCCTTCAACCTCGATATCATTCCCAGTGAAATAAATCGAATGCAGATCAATCTCAGTCCCGATTGCAATGCCATACCAAATCACTTTCTTGTCTTTGCATAATTCAATTCCAAGATTCCCGTACATAAATCCGTTTATTTGATGCATCTTGTTGCTTTCTTTAAAGTCTTCATTTTCTGCAATGTAATTAAAAGGTCGAGGCTGTTTGTGAAATGGTCCCAACATGTAATTATTTTTTCAATCAAGGCCATTCTATCAACTGGTTAGTTATTAGTCTTGTTGGATAATTAGGTCTCACCAGACAAGATTCCGTTTCTTGGCTTTTTTAATATGTATAGGACTTAACTATTTCCCCAGAATTTAAAAAATCATTCCAGACGGACAACTGATTAACAAATTCCCGAACAGCCCCCTGATTTACGCCCATGAATATTTCTACAATCTTACATAGTTTTGAGCCTCCATCGAGCGCAACCGATCTCCTTAGGATTTCAACTTTACTGTAAATCTGGTTGCATTTCTCCAGATATTTATGATAATTTCTCGGGTTTCTGTAAAAGTAGCTTCCTTCAGTAGACTATTCCCCTTTCCCCATCTCGTCCCAGAAAATTTACATTTTCTCAAAACGATACGTAACGTTCTTTGAAAACTTTCAAAAACCAAGTAACACACCTTTACTGATTCCGCCACATTTTGGCGTCGTACAATACGTGTCCATATTCTTTTCGAGAAGCCACGACTCATTTTCATCCATTACAGCTGTAAATAAGAATTGTTCTGCATCGTATCCCAGTGGTATTCCACTTGCTTTCAATGAACCACGTTTGCATGTTATTAATGGGCCAACCAGACCTGTGTGTGAATAGAAATAGCGAGCTTATGTAATCTGGTTGATTTTGCAGCAAAGGGTCGCACTTTATTCTCACTGAGTGGAGATTTTCTTGACCAATCGTAGATGAATGAATGAGTGATAATAATGTGCGGCTATTGGACTGTCATGTCGTTTGGCGTTGCTTAACTGTACAGTCATGAATTATCAATCAGTTTTAACGCAAGTTAGGTCGTTTCATAGCGGCAAGACTAACTTAGATATGAAAATTTATTTCATTAGAATTGGTTATACCGTTCTTAGGTTATAGGCGATTTCGGACTAAAAAGGACTAAACATCTTTCACACATCTTTCAAACATCTTTAAACATCGTCCAGTAGTTTTAGAATAACGAGAATTAAACCTTTTATCTTCTAAGAAACTTTTAGGGATCGTCTGAATTGATCGTTTATTTTTTAGCTGAATTCTACCGAAAGTAGATGCTTCTCTATTATCAGCTACGTCACTACGTAATCCCATGAGAAGCGAGCGCATGCGCCACTGGTCAATCTGTTTTTCTACAACTTGCGGCTAGTTAAGCGGCTTCACTTTGCCGAAAGTTAACTGATCAATTCGGACGGTCCCTTTTAAGCTATACTTGTTGTTTTTCAGACAATGCATACACATTTGCTGTTTGTTTTTTCCCTAATTTGGAATGATACTGCTCGTCTATCGGCTTAGGATTGAAAATTTTCAACATTTTATCGACTGGTTTAGCCCCCTTTTCAGAAACAGCTAACTTCCAAACAAAAATAGTATGACTGATTTTTGTGAAATAAATGTCTACATTTA
This sequence comes from Aurelia aurita, assembly GCA_004194415.1. Classification (NCBI taxonomy): domain Eukaryota; kingdom Metazoa; phylum Cnidaria; class Scyphozoa; order Semaeostomeae; family Ulmaridae; genus Aurelia; species Aurelia aurita. The sequence continues at coordinate 3,548,375 of REGM01000003.1, forward strand.
AGTTAGACTTGGTTTTTTAAATTACTAATACTTTGGAAAAATAGGTTGATAATCTATTGCTGTACAGTTTGGCAAACGCCGAAACATTTTCAACTCTCCCGGTATTTTTATACTTAGTTTAATTAGCCTGTCGTATTATAGACTTATTATATGAGTCCTTGTTTTCGCTCCATTCCCCCATAACCATAACAATAAATAACACTTCAATTCAATGAAGCAAAACTTTGACTCATATGATCCGTCTAGTCGTATCATAGCTTTATGTGTATTTTTGTTATTATCATATTTACCGGAATACGCATCTTTGATAGGATTTACACTGGAAGAATACAACCAAGAAATACATGGTGTATCTTGAGAAGTTGGTGCCATTGAATCTGGGATGGTCCATTCATAAACGTAAGTACCACCAGGAGGGACAATATCGTCATTCTTCTTATTTGTTCCATCCTCATAAAGTGAGCCTTCGTTTGATTTGTTGTATAAGACTCCGTTTGGGTGGATAGATGCATTGATGCTTAGCTGAAAGGGGGAAACAAGAGAATAGGGAAATGATGGTAAATAGACAACAGAGACTGACAGACTTCGCACCCCTTCATATATAGGAAAGGAAACATATCTCAGTTATAGCCTTTCTGTACCACAGCGGGTCCCAAAAAAATTGTGCCCCTTTTGTGTGGCTACTTTGGAGGAGATGTAACTTCAATTGTCTCGTTTTTTTATACAGTTAGATAGGATAGGCTTCAACTTAGAATTTGAGACCTTGTATGAGTCAATCTGACAAATGGGTACTGATTTATGGCACGAGAAAGTCAGAATAGGTGGTTGCTTCAAAAATAGCAGTTCTTTTATTCTCCAAAAGTGTCAAAATCAAGTAAATATTGAAAGAAAGGGTTCTATTATTGTCTTTGAATTTTTAATGTATTTGAAAAACGAGTCAAGAGTGTTTTTTATTCATAACACAACACTATCAACCCTTTTTGCATATTGAAAAAATTCAAACATAACGCTAGAATCCTTTCTAGAGCGTTGAAGAGAAGACAGAATTTACAGATTAGCGAGATCGGGTAATTAAATTTCATACAAAATTTATTTATGGTACAATTTCAAGAGTTTGAAGATTTGGGAGAGTCTCTCGTCCATTTTTGGCTTCAACAATAAATTGATCGTCAACAGTAGACATTTAGGTTGATCACCCACCTTGTTTTTGAAGACTACTTTAATTTTATCTCCAACTTCAGCTTTAATAACCGGGCCTAAAAATCCAAGATGTCTCATTTCGGCTGGCGTCCTTGGTTTACGTTTTGTAAATGTTGCATCAGTGAAGCCACAATAACGAGTTTTAAGATATTTCCCACCGATTCGATTTGGGCCTCGATTGAAGAATATTGCTGATGCACTGAAATTAAAGATATTATGAATTTAGACGATTTTGCCTAAGAATATTTGTACATATGTACAGGATTGGTCAAAACAGTTTCGACATCTGCCTAGTTGCACAATCATCAATTGTCGACCGCTTTCAACGACCCATAGTACATTTTATTCTGAAAAGGCAGTTGGTAAAAACTCGATAAAATCTTTCTGAAGTTATGGGTCAGTTTCTGAAAGGGCTGAAGAATGGACTAAAAAGATTCCCAATTTTCAGTCTCATGACAATGGTAACGAACAGGATTATCTCCTAGGTAGGAAAACAACGAGAAAAGGGGTGTATTCCAGCTCTGTAAGGATAACTGATGCAATCATTTCAAAGTTGAACATTGGATAAAAATATTAATTCGATAACATCAAACTTTTGAAGCTATCACCTCTGAAATTAATTGTTCTTTTGACACAGTTGTGCAACTGAAGAAAGTTTTCAAACTACGATTCTTAATGTTGACAACTCACCCGGTAGACTGATGACCTTGAGTCCCTTGTTTCCATGCGTTCTTTGATTTGTTGATGTCACTTAGGCCTATTGACCGAAGTGACATCAACAAATCAAAGAACACAGGGAAACAACGGACTCAAGGTCGTAAGTCTACCTAGTTGTAGTAGTTGTAGCTGTAGTTGTAGTTGTAGCGAAGCGATGTATCAGTTCAGGCAAGGAGCGAAACTACGACGATGTTTAAGTCTAAAGTCTACCCAGCCGGCTCAATTTTTAATAATAAAACTCCCGTTCTTACCTTCCAGTCCTGTTTAATAAGCCTCCATCATATGAGTTATAAAATGAAGATCCGTAATCCCATGGCATCTCCTCTGCCATTATGAAATATTCTCTCGTCACTCCACTAAATCTTATTGTATTTATTTTTACTCCACAGGATGAGCTGACGTTGTAAAACCCAAACATTCCTGCTTTCCAATGGTCCGTGATCTTGCATTCCATTAACCACTTGCCGGGATTATTTGCGTGCATCAACACGCTGCCTGAGTGTGCTGGAAACAAAACACGCGTGTTTTTCCGATGATGGTCTGACAGGACCGTGTTTCCGTGGAAAGAAACTGCAAAGGAAAGTCAAAGTGAAGGTCAAGAGGTATGCTTATCAAGTTTTCAGATTTGTTTGTATTTTTGCAGCAAATTTCACAGGGTTGCTCTAATTTGGCTCTCAAACTTTTAGATAAAACTGAAAAGACGGGAGTCGGGAGATGCACTTTTCGTTGCTTGTTATTGTCAATTTCATTGTTATTGTCAATTTCACGAAATCATGTTGTGGAAATTCTCCACTAAATACCTATTGCTAACCATGATCCTCTGTGCGCCGAATGAATAGAGCCTAGACCAGAAACGACTTTCATATCACACGAAATACGAATTTGGGGCCACAATGTTGAAATATGTCTCCGAATATGATGGAAGAGATTCGAAAGATTGACGTGACATCTTCGAGTTTGGTTGTTTGCATTCGAAAAGCTTACATATTCAAAATCATATCCAGAATTTAAGCTACGACACTCGAAGAACTCTAGCAGAAAAGCATTTCGACCTCACATTCAAATTCTGAAAAATTCGTAAAGTTCTTACTTGTATGCATATCTGTCTCTGTTCCCAACACAGAAATATGCCATGCAACTTTATCCCCTTGGCAAACATCAAATCCAAATAGGTTCCCATAAATCCTTCCATTTATTGAATGCATTAAATTACTTTCTTTAAAATCTTCATTTGTCTTGTCAATTTTCGTTGGATCAATGCCATTAATTTTCAAATTTTCATCAAGATACCAACTTTTATTTTCATCCAGCACCATGAACAGTAAATAAAATTCTTTGTCAACATCATTGCGAGTTCCGTCCGGCTTCAGGATTCCTGCTTTGCACGTTTCGATCATACCTAAGAATTTACAGGAAGGTGATTGGCTTCTAAAACAATGGGATCCTATCATTGTACAAACAAGCACAAGCGAATGAGTGTACAACAATAGGATCCCATTGTTTTCAGGAGCCAATCAGTCAGTCCGTCAGTTATTTCTTTTAATTGGGCTGTCAAGATTTTCTAGCTACTTTATGCTAATTTAGGCCCACTATGCATGCCGCATTCAGGCATGGGACCCCTAGTTAAAAGTCCCTTCCGAAGGACGGCGAAGTGAGTTGCGAGGTCAGTCCCTGGGTCAGGCCTCCGAGGTCACCCATCCGGAGTTTGACCTCACTCGACCGAGCTTAACTGCAGTCACTTGATGAAAACTGTATAAGCCGCTCGGCCACTCACCCCACGAGTTACGTGACAGTACTCTTTTAATAAAGCAATGATTAGTCACTAGGAGAATCAAGTTTCCTGGGAGAATTTTTAGCCTTTCTCAAGACTTTTCAAAATTACTTATCTGTAAAATTGTTCATAACCCTAGAAAGATTTAACCGATTTGAGTGAAATAAATATCTACATCTAAGTTAGACTTTTTACTTCAAAATTATACAGGGTGTCCCAAATTTTTTTTGCCCCATTTGCCTGCAGATTGTGACGAAACGGAAAAAGATCCTCGCCAAACCTGTGGATAATCTTGCTCTTCAGATGTTAAATTAAAGTTTGCTACCATCCCCGTAAAAATCCGTTGAACAATGATGGAGCTATGATCTTCAGAAGACCAAATTCGTCTGATGACTGAAAACAGCAGTCGGCCATTTTGTCTTACTATTTTGCAGCGATAAACAGCTTCATTGATGAACCCAAACAGAATTTTCCAATGCCATAACTCTCGCAAAAATTCAAATAATCATCAAGGAGATCATTGACATTTTTGCGAGAGCTATGAAATTGGAGGCTCTTACAGTTCATCCATGAAGCTGTTTATTGCTGCAAAATAGAAAGACAAAATGGCCGACCGCTGGTTTCAGTCATCAGGCAAGTTTGGTCTTCTGAAGATCATAGCTCCATCATTGTTCAACGGATTTTTACGGCGATGGTAGCAAACTTTAATTTAACATCTGAAAAGCAAGATCATCCAACAATTTAGCAAGAATTTTTTTCCATTTCGTCACAATCTTCAGGTAGACGGGGAACAATTTTTTTGGGACACCCTGTAAGTAATTTGCTCAGATCGGTGCATAATTCATTACTGTACCCTTCGGCAAACGCCGATACATCATTTTCGGAGACCCGGTAAAAAGATTCATGTTTCCCTATTCCTTAATCTGTGGTGATACAAACTGCAAACAAATTTTAATATTCTTAAAAAGGACCTACCTATAGGCCCACTGTTAATATCTGGCGTTGGTTTGATATGAGAATGATACAACCATGTTAAACAATTTGGATCTCCAGCCGCTGGTGTTCCCTCTTTTGTTACAATCCATGTATATTTATGAATCTTGCCCGGAACAACACCATCATCCAGTTTCAAGTTACCGGTCGTTGAGTCTGCATATTCCGCACCTTCTGATTCTTTGGCATAGAAAACCGTATGCGGGTGCATTGTGAAACTCCGGCTTGCTAGATTCTAAAAGAAAGAAGCATCTTATATTACCCTTATTAAAGAGTTACGAATGAAGTTCGTTATAAAAGAATATGTCTTTCTACCTAAATCAACGGTGATATAGCGATCTTGTCTAGATTTAGAAGAAAAGAAGGCCACGTGCCACTTATTGTCCTATTGTTCGATCATTATGGAGAACAATGCCTTCCGTTATGATGCATATTAGAAAGGCATCTCTCGATCCAGACTCTTTTGCAGAACAGCTAAAATGTGTATACCTTGAAATATATTAAGATGACGTCACCAGCTCCTCCTCTTACCACTGGTCCCAGAATTCCAAGTGTCTTGTCACGTGATTTTTGCACTGTAAAAGTCATGTTTGTGTATTCCCTATAGACAGCTTTCTTGTAGACTTTACCAATCCTGGTCGATGTGTTTTTCGTAAATGTGGCTGCATCGCTAGAATGGGAAACAGAATGTCACTTGCATTCCTAGCTTGCAGCTCCAATAGCGCAAACCATGGTAAAAGAATTGAGACTGATGAAAATTGTCGTAAAGATAGTTGGCTGAATTGTAAAGTCTTCTGTTAATTTGATAATTAATCACAAGCTCAATCTACTATTCTCTTTTCAATTCTAATTTTAAAGTTGAAATTTTAAAATAATCATTAGTGTCCCATAGCGAGCCGAAAAATTTCACCGGAAAAATTTCACATATTTCTTAGTGCAAAATAAGTTGCTTCTTGTTGTTGTTGTTCTTCTTCTTCTTATTGTGCTATAAACATAGCTTTTCAAATTGCGAAGGATGGTAAACACGGGCACAATGGACCTAAATTTGCATTCGTTGTAGTTTTTACGTAATGTGATTGTGATTAGTCCTTTCGCGGGCATGTGACAGTTTTCAGCGAATCAAGATTTGATGCCTATATACTCGTAACATTTCATAACTTCAGGAGAATTTCATTCAAAAGCGGCGCTACCACCTACACACAAACCTAATTGATCTCTATTCTGTGAACTGATTGATCGAGAAGAGGCACATCTGCTGGACAGCTGCACAATATGGCGTTAAGCCTGTGAAGCCCTGTTGCAGTTTTTAACAAATTTCGTAGCAATCAAAGGACAAGTGCGAATTTTCTGTCACCAAAATCGATAATTTTGAACTTCATGCTGAGTTAAGTTCTTTCGAGCAACTGTGACTCTATCGAGCAACTCATCAAACACCTTTCCTGCCGTGAAAATCTTTTAAAATGTCATGAGTTTGTATAATGATGATCGCAAGCTGTCTGTTTTTAGTTTTGCAGTTGGCTGCACGGACCAAAAGATCTTCGCTCATCTTATGCAACTTTGTATAATCATTGCACACGTGACTGTTTACTTTTCACGTGACTTGGAAGGATCATAGTCATCATCATCAAACTAGATCGAACCGCCAAACACTAGCCAAAGGAACAAAAAATATTGTCTTTCCATTTGTCCAACTCACAGAACAATGCTTATTAAACAGAATTAGCTGTGGCATTTGTTGGAAGTGTTGATATTTTCATCAACCAATGTGTGCTCATTTTGCCAAGGCCTAACTTCTCGCATTTTTATGTCTTAAAAGTTACATAATTTCATTCCATTCATTTCACACTTGTTTGCATGAATTGTTTGATAAACGTTTGAGGTTTGNGCTTTTAAGAATCCCAGCTCTTTGATATTTTTCATTGCTTTCTCTTCATCGACGGTCCTCTCTGGGGCTAAAATCTTTACCACCTTAACAGCTTTGCTTCTGAGCCTGTGTTTTTCGGTTTTGGCCTTTGCTGCATTTTCTTGTTTTCTCTTTGCAGCTCTTGATTTTTATGTCTTTTCAGAAATAATATAAAAAGCAGAAAAAGTACAGTAGTAAAAGCATGTTCACAACCAATTCAAAGTATGTTGGCTTTACTTCATGGATGGGGTATGGAACTTTTTAGAACATTCTTAATGGGGTATGAAATTTTCTTTGGGAAATTTGTGGGGGTTTTAAACCTTTGACTCATTTTTTCATTTCCCCTCCGCCCCCCTCCCAGTCATACTTTATGACAGCTTCCTTATTAAACAGAATTAGCTTTGGGTTTTGTTGGAAGTGTTGATATTTTCATCAACCAATGTGTGCTCATTTTGCCAAGGCCTAACTTCTCGCATTTTTATGTCTTAAAGTTACATAATTTCATTCCATTCATTTCACACTTTTGTTTCATAAACGTTTGAGGTTTGGTCTCGAAGAATGTTTTCCATTTCCAGAGTATCAAACAGAGTTACAGTGGCGGAGAGGCTCAGGGGGTTCAGCCCTATTCTTAAACGCAAAGCGAGGAAGCCCTTTTGCTTTCTATTACAGCCCTCTTTTAGACTTATGCAACTAAGGTCAGTTCAACAAAAGATGGGCAAGATGGATGGAGAGCAAACAACAAATCAGGTCATTGGTCTACCTTTCTTCCTTCCTACAATGTTAACCCTACATTTCTTCCATCAAATATTGCTTCATGAGAAGAATTTTTGGCCGAAGTTTCGACTAAGTTAATTAAAACAAACATTTCCTTTTAACAAAAAAATTTCATGGTGCCATCGCTGAACACACAACGAATGTTGGCGTCGCCAAAAAGACAACTTGCTGGCTGTGAACATTTTCTGGCTAATGAAATTGCGTATTAGACCAAATGTATTGTAAAATCCGAATTATGCCGGCAATCATAGTCGAGATCAATTTCATATCCTTTGTGGCACGGGAGACGAGATCAATTTCAGTCTAGTCCAGACTTCGTTTTGATTCTCCATTGTGGTGCATCAAAACCACGTTCAGAGCATGAGTCTTTAGAATATCAATGGAAGGTTGCCATTGCCGGTAAAAATTTTAGCGAAACAATTTAGGGTTTTTACTCAGCATTTAAAGTTTCAACACAGTGCGAAAGTTTCGATCCTAGTTTCCGTCTTATCAATCTGCATCAAGAGTCCTTCATGTCATTTCAGTTCGTTTCAGTTCATTTCGTTTTATCGTTGTTATCCATGGTAGCCCATTAGTTAGAAAACTGATTCACAGGTGGCCATGTTAAAACTTATAATTTACAATAAACACAAGAGATTATATATATATAACTAAAATAAATTACAAATCGTGATCAAATAAAAAAAGGAAAAACTAAAATTAATAGGTGTTTGACTTTGCAGCTCTTTCTTTATGCTCTCAGGGTAGATGAGTTTCTGACTTCAGTGCTAAGACTATTCCAAAGTTTGGCGCCTCGGTACGAGAAGCATTTCTACCCCACTGGCAATTTTAATAAGGGCAACTTAAGATTGACATCAGCGTAAGGGACCGTTCATTATTTACAGAGGGGTTGGTACCGAAGAGAAATGTTTTCTGGTCCCAAAAATCTTCTTACCCAACTCAAAAGTTGATGGGAAAAACATTTATCCAACCTTTTTATGTCAGAAAATTTATTTTACCCAACCCATTTCTCTTCGGTACCAACCTCTCTATAAATAATGAACGGTCCCTAAGTTCCTAAGAGAACGAACAGTAGAGTTGTTGACTCAGGTAAAAACATGTTCTTCACATAAGAAGGCACATCGCCAGGGATCTGAATGCCTTTTTTTGTGATTCAGAATCAATGAGGTCAATAACAGTGGGCCATTCAAGCGCCCGAATAACTGGTAAGGCGGTCGCATCAAATGGACTCTTGGTAACCAGTTTTGCAGCACGATTTTGAAATTTCTGCAATTTTTCAATCTTTTCTAAATTAATAAAATAATGACACCACGTACGACGAGAAAACGAAAAACAATTTCTTTCATCAATGCATTTGCTTTTGGCGATACAAAACGATTTGGAGAAATTTCAGCGCCGAATTTTTACACAAAAATATATTTGCATAAAGAAAGAATTTCGAGACAGTCTTTAGTATTAATTTCTTCTAAAACAGTCTTGTATAAGAAAGAAAACGAGGGCAAGTCACTTTTTCAAAAATAAAATGAACGGGATTTTTTAAAGATCTTTGTAGAAATCGGAGCTTGAAATAATTTGAGTTCTGGCAGTAAACTCTGCAACTATTCTGACTATTTGTTCCAAATTCTGATTTTGGCACCTGGAAAGCATTTTTGTACCAAAATAAATCAAGTTGTAGCATCAGAAAATTTGAAAACTCAGGAAACGCTTGCTACAAAAACTGCCCTCAAATTTAAGAATGTTCCTACCAGCCCCAAATCTAAGTTTCTCCTCGTGTCAACCTTATGTACTACATATCCCCTTGGGTCATTCCTAAGCAGCACTGCATTAAGCCAAGCTCTAGGGGGAACCTTTCCACTCTTTACGTCTCCTGGGATCAGTAAATTCATTTGACTTACGCGTCTTCATTCAGCCATTTTCCATTGATAAGATTTTTGCCAGTGCTTGCATAATCCCATAGGATATCGACAGCAGCAATATAGTATGTCCTTGTTAAAGCTGAAGAGTGGCTGAGCATTTGACATACATGCAATAGAATAAATGAATTCTTTAAGAAGCAAGCCATTCTGTTCGTCAGTCTTATGATTAAACGCAGCTTAGCTTTACCTCTCTAGAATGCGCTTTGTAGGCTGATTCAGCTTCTTGTATGGCTTCAACAGATGGCTCAATTAAAAGGAAGAATCTGAGAATATAAAAGTGGCTCAAGCCACCTGCGGTCAAATTCTAGCCTATCAGATATCATTATTTCCTGTTGACGTGGATCAGTTTCCCAAATATGGTTCGGCACGTGTCAAGGTCTATTGTCTTTGCACGGATTTTTTTATCAAAGGGCTTTTATATGCTTAGATCCCCTTAGAATTTAATTTCAGTTTCGAGCCAAATTTTTCTTTTTATTTCATGAATTAATCATAAAATCTGTGCGTACTCTCACAAATAGCATCATTTACTTTCATATTATGTATATCCAAGCTGTTGCATAATTAAGGCCCCGTTCACACTACTCCGTTTTTGTACAAAAACGGAGAGAAAAACATCCGTTTTTGTGAAAGCGTTCACACTAATCTGCACAAAAACGGCACAAAAACGGAGGTTTTCGAAAACGCTGTCAACAGTGGATATCCACAAAAACGGAGGTTTTTGAAAACGCACTGGATCAATGTGAACGCACAAAAACGGAGGTTTTTGAAAACGCTGCAATATTGAACAATGAGGTTCACAAAAACGGAGCAATGTGAACGCACAAAAACGGATGTTTTTCGCTCCGTTTTTGTAATCAAGCAGATTAGTGTGAACAGACAAAAACGGATGTTTTTCCCTCCGTTTTCGTACAAAAACGGAGTAGTGTGAACGGGTAGCTTCGATTCGACAAAAACGGATATTAACAAAAACGGAGTAGTGTGAACGGGGCCTAAGTCTCCACATATAAGAAACGGACATATAAGAAACTGCAGTTTGCCCATCATATGCAATATTTTCTCCTTTATGAGAAACTAGACAGCCTGATTTTTTGTTCAATTTCGTATAAATTGTGAAAATAGTGAAATAATTTTATTGCAATGTTAAAAGTATTTTTCAATCTTTCATATGAGATATTTTAACCCATGAAATGATATGTATAATAGTTTAGATCTTTAGACCCTTCATTCTTTACACCTTCCTAGGGAAAGCCTAAAGTTATTGAAGTTACCATATATTCAGCATGGTCCTAGAATTTGAAAAATAATAGCCTATTTGAGAGAGGAAAGCATCCCATATGAAAGGACAGTTTCTTATTGGACATATAAGAAATCTGGTAGCCTCCTTTGTTGATATTTTCTTACATATGAAAAAGTCTTATGTGCAGGGACTTCCTGTATGCGTTGAAAAAATAGGGGAAAATGCCGTCTGGTTCCCCGACGTCATTTTCGACTTGCAAGTGGTCGAAATTGATGTCTGGAAAGAACTGAAAACCAATAGCAAAGCCCCCAAATCTTTGGCATCTTTAAAAAACATTGCACGGATCGTTAATGCATTTTCTGTTTGATTTAATGGCTTGAAAGGAGCTTCAAGTACTTTGCTATAATCATATATGTAGCAGTTGTGATATCTTGATTATTTTCAGAATTACAGCTTCTTCTTTGCTTGGGCCAGTTTTGAGAATGTGACGTCATCAAGTTGCTAAATCGTAAACTAGAAAAGCTACAGATTTCTGCTGACAACCATATTATAGACCTTCATTAACTATGGTTTTCTTGAAGATTGTACCATTTTTCATATTTTGATTTAGGATCTACGATTATTTTGAATTTTTTTCAAAACTTTTCACGAGTTCTTTCAATAAAGAAAACTGCTGTTATTCTGAAAATAATCAAGATATCAGAAATGCTACATATTGGGTTATAGCAACGTACCTGAAGTTCCTTTCAAGCCATAAAATCAAACGAAAGATACATTGACCATCCATGCAATGTTTTTTAAAGATTTAGAGGCTATGCTGAAACTGATACAGGCTGCAAAGTTGCCCATTTTACTGTCAATAGAAGTTTTCACGAACGCTTTTAGTCGAAGGCGAAAGCTGCAAGCCCCTGCAAGTCACAGAAAAAGTATATTTGACAAACAAGCTATAGAAACTTAGCTGATTGACGAAAAAGTTCATGCATGCCTGTTATTGACGCAAGGTCCGATGGACAAACCCAAGATATCAAAAAAGTAAATGGTAAATGAAACTTTTAATTACTTAAAGTTCCTCTCAAGCAATTCAATTCAAAGAAAAATTTCATAGTCATTTACACTATCGCCACAGACAATCCTTTTTAACCCTAATCCATATGGGGGGGGGGGTGGAATCCACCCCCCTCGAGGTTTTTCTTGCAGCGTTTTTCAACGACATCAGCTATGTCCCCCAACCTCCCTGACTTTTATCAATTATCTATTAGCTACATTTTGATGAAAAAAAATTTGAACAATAGTCCTCACAGGTCACGTGACATGCCCATATTTGGAAGCAGGTAACAGCAATATGATTGTTTTTGATGATTTCAAGGGCAAGATTTGATCAAATTATGAAGTATTATATATCAAACGAATCAACAAACAAAGGGCTTTAATTTGATACCGGAATTTCTGGAATTTGATGACGTCAGCATTTTTATATTATGACGTCATTTTGGCCGCCATTTTGGACTAATTAGCAAATTTTTTGAATTTTGTCCAACTTTTTCAATTAAAAACACTCCAATGATGCATTTGTGATGGATTATCACCATATTGCCGCTTCTTATTGTATATTTTTTCATTGAACAAGTTTATAACATAAACTAGTAATAATTATCATTAGTGAGTGCTGCGTACTGGTTGTTCGCCCTGGGGGGCCCTCTTAGAAATCTGTTTCGGTGGAAGGCGCATCAAGAATTTCGAATTTATTACCCTAGAAATAGCATGATGATGGAAAATCGATGAAAAGCTTCTGAAATAATACTTTCATCTTGAAATATCTACCCCACCACAAATTAAGATCCCCCGCTTAGTAAGTTTTGAAATAGTTTCCCACCCCCCAATTAGTAAGACCATATTGCTGTTATTTGTAAGCTATTGAGCAATGGAACCATATTAATCGCATAGGCTCGCCCACTCCTTCTATTTGGCACCTGAAAGTACCCTATTTGGTCCCATTGCTGAGCAACTTACTCCGACCCCCCTCCGACCTCATGCCATAATCGTACGATCATCGTTTAGATTTTCATCCCAGTTGTCACTACTTCTACCTGGGTAATAGTTAAGGTAGTAGTGGCGATAACTAGGATGAACATCATAAGTCTACGCCCAAGCAAAAATTGTTGACCATGAAAACGTATAGTACGCATGCGCTAATACCGCTAAGGCGACCGCAGTGATATCATTTGACAGCCACAACTAGGCCTGGAAAAA
>REGM01000003.1:3577769-3630166 GCA_004194415.1 Aurelia aurita
TTGCAACAGTTGATCCCATTCACAAGCTCAAGCAAACTGATAAGTTGCTTTACCAACTCAAGAAAAGATGCTTCAATTTTACTACATTGCATTAAAAAATTTCCGCTAGCTTCGCTCGCGAGACGGAACTACATTGTTGGATTTTTAGCTTAAAGAAATTCTCCCAAGTCCCAATGATGGTCGTCGAGATTCGTTCAAAAACGAGGAGAAAGTAGCTGGGTATGGGTAGGGTGCGTAAGAATTTTTCCAAAAAATATTGAAAAGTGACTAGGAGAGTCATTCTAAGCCAAAGTAAAGGTTTGCATTTTTGAATGTTCCCAGACGTACTATCATAGAATTTTCAAGGTTTCCTTTTCGGGGTCAAGGAAACATTGGATTGTGAGAAGTGTTCTAAGACAAAGTATAAGGTTTTTGGGCAAAAACTTTCCCAAAAATGGTGATTCATAGAAAAACTGTTACAAAATAGTCAAAGTTTCCAATTGTAAAGATGGGATGGAGAATATCACAGAATATTTCACAGAATATCAAAAATTCTTTGTTAATACCGGCAACCAACAGAGAAGCATTCTAAGCCAAAGTAGAGGGCGTGTCCTCAAAAATTTGTCTTCCCTCTCATTTAAAACACCCCAGTTAATTTGTCCTGGCCTCACCGCTGACACCTACAAATTGTAGAAACAATACATGCACTTCTTGAAGAATTGCACAGAATTGCAAATACACACATACTAGTATTCCTTGTCAATTTAGATTCTTGCAGCGCCAAAACCCTAAGTTCAAGCAGGCCCCCATTAATTTCCACTCTTCCACTGCTGCTCGTAACCCTACCTGTGACAAACAAAATTTCTGAGAAGGATGCAATGTGTCAGTTCTCCTATTTTGTAGTGCCCCTTTTTAAGTGCCTGCCCCCGCCGCTTCGTTCTCCTTCCGGCGCCTCTGCTTGTCCGCAAGGTAATGAGATGGCTAGAATCAGGGAGCGCCGAAGGCGCGGGAGGCGAAACGCGCAGTGAGCCTTATGTCTCGATGTGTGATGCACATGCAAGCGAGGTTGCGCTCTTTCTTTTCAAAAATTTTGAAAACTTTTGACAGGAAAAAAATCACGGCTCTGCGGAACAAGAAGTCACTAACCACCGAGGCCTTTCTGAATTATGTCTAAGAGGCCTAGACATCGCAGCGTCCTCGTCACGATTTACGCCCCCGCAGAAGTTATAATGTTTTATTGAGCGCTGATAGACCACGGAATAGACTTGGAGCAAGTCTAGAGAGGCCTTACCCTGGGTACCAGAGCCTAAAACGCCTTAGTGTGCTGACTGTCTTGTCGTTTTTTGCATCCAATTTCTTTAGTATAGTCACAGGTTAAATCGTATAAAGATGTAATTAATGAAAGTACTGTGTACAACCACCTTCGTTCTCTTTCTTGTCGTTGTTCTCTCTGTTATAATATTCCTCCTATGCTCTCACTCCCTCCGCCAAATACTTCGGCGCTCCCTGGCTAGAATATATCGTTCCGCGCGGAATTTTCCGTCTGCTACGTTCGAAAATGCAGGCCAAGATGAAAAGTTGTTTACTTGACAAGCTTTTATAGCGACAACAATTAATGTGTTTACTCGTGCTAAAAATTTTCCCTGGGAAAAGAGAAGTACAGGAAGAACCAACGTAACCCCCCAGGGAGATTAGGAAGCTTTAGGTTTCTTGTTTCTTGATGAAAAGACATTTGCACAATAATAAACTATTAATATTCTTCCAAAATAAAGATCAATACGTATGGAACTTATACTCATTACATAAGTCTCAGTATCGCTCATTGAATTGGATGGTTATCGCTCAAACTGATGGGAGAAAATAAAAAACCAGATTAAAAATATTGAACGAATACAAGGAATCACGTCGTAAGTCTATATGAAACTGAGAAGAAATGAAAAGTTTTAGTTTTTTATAGACAAAGTCGACAAAAATTTTATTTTACCCATTTCAATTCATGTGACCATACTCCTGGGAAGTTTTAGTATTATACTACTTTTTGCATTCATGGCACAAATTTTCATCGCACGAAGTATGTTAAAGAATTCACTTTCATTGTGACAAATTTTTAGTTAGCAAAGTGCTGATTCGTTCATTACTAAAGAAATATGTACTCTTTATTCCTGTCGCTGTGAAGGCGCATCGCGTGGGGATTCCAAAGTATCTTTTAAATTAAAAGCAGTATCAATTGTCTTTACAAGACTTGACTCGCAGGTGTTGGAAACAGTAGAGACGAATCGAGACGATACAATATGAGTTCCTTCATGTTTGTACCCTGTCTGCTTCTGGCTTTTGTTTATATCTTACAGCAATGCGAAGCGAAAGAAAGAATTTATTACATAGCCGCTGTGAATGTGAACTGGGACTACGCGCCGACTGGGTACAATTTGAAGAATGGAAAATTAGTGGACTTGGATGAGTAAGTTTTATTTTGTTTTATTTAGTTTATTCATCTATAAATCTTTCCTAAATGGATCTATATGATCTCATGTGAATCTGTATCGTCATAGGAGGGTAGGACAAGTTTGGAATGTTTAACTGCACATTTAAAGGAAGTACGATAGACGAACTGACAGAAATTAAAAGATTGACAGCCGACGCATGGCCTATTGTCTTTGTTATTAAGTTTGGTTTTCTGGTTTTCCATACAACAGTTGCATTTATTTATTATATCATAACTTTCAAAGCTTGAAACCTGCTACTTTGCGTTTGTCAAAGCTTGCCACTGGTACCTTAAGTATTTACTTATCATCAGAGGGCTTGTCAACAGAACAGGGAAGTTGCAGGCAGCGATTTCAGTTTTATTGACGAAACTGCGGAAGCAAATTGTCTGTTTGAATTTAACGTTTCTTTAACGCCCGCGGCTCTGGGGAAATATGCGCCCTCGCCTTGTCGTTAAAACACATTTACGAAACCGTAATATTAAATCGTGATTCGAGTCTGGAAAGATAAGAACTGCAGTAGAGAGACAAAAATCTGATGGTAAAATAATTTATCAATAGATTTTTGCTCTGATCGTTGAGCTGCTTTCTAATGTGACATAATGTAAGAAGAGCACACCGTTTGTGGTATGTAGAACATTTTTCAAAGATATTTGATATCTGTACGGAAAATCATCGTGTAGGAGTGGGAGTGTTGATTAGTGGCGACGAGATATTTCGAAATGTCTTCTGAAGAAAAGAGCCGATTTTCGTTACACAACTTTTGGGTTGCTCGCAATGCACGCTGGTCTGTTGGTTACGCTTGAGAACTGTTGGCATAGTTTCAGAAGAGAAACATGGGAAGTGAAAGACCTTAAAAACGGAAGTGCCGACCTTTGATGCTAGCTATCATTGCCCTATCCTCCGCAGAAGCTCTATTTTGGGGTGGATAAGGTTATGATTGAATAAAAGATAAAAGATACTTAAAATCGATGGAAGATTTCCATTTCAGTCTACCCAGACGACTGGAGACGACTGTTGTGTTGGCTCATCTGAAAATTTACTACAGAAGCGTCACAGGGCTAGTCCATTGCATGCAAACCAAGGGAGGTGATCTCGAGAAAACTTGTCCTCTAATGGCCTCTGATGGACAAAATTATCCAATGACGCAGTTCTTGTCTTGCTTAGCTTCCCAAAGGCTACCATCGGTATTTGAGCCATTTCCTTTTTAACCAGAAGATATAATGACTTCACAGGACTAAGGCAACCTCGAGACCAACTTTTGGTAGATAACAGGCGATGAGGCACGTTTTTGGTTTGGTGTAAAATACACATATTTTTTGTAAGAAACTAAGAAATTGACCCAGTACTGAAAGTTATTTAAAGTTGTTAGGTTCTGAATACTGAAAGTTTCTTAACGGTTTCTTAGAAGGTTCCTCGAAGTCACGTTATATGTATCGGTGGGGATCTCCTGTGCCTTTGTGAACATTTCATAGCCAATTTTTATAAAAAAAAGAGTTTCTTCTTTAACAAATATGTGTTTGATCATGACAACATTATGTCTAAGGGCTCTAAGAGGTGATGCACGATTTCCAACAACTTTCCACGCCAGTTGATTACTTATAAGTCGTATAGCTGCCAAACTCGACGTACATATTTCTTTTACGATTACATAACAGATTACATAACTTACTACCAGACGGCATGAATTATTCACAATGTTAATATTTACGTTGAATTTTCTGAAAAAGGCCTACAGAAGAAAAGTGGTAAACACTTTGGTGACGATGTATAAATATTTCTTTTTGACCTATGCCTCTAAAATTTCACAGAATATGGCATTTCACGCTAAAGAAATAATTGAGGAGTCTAGCCAAAACGACGAAATCGCTAGAAGGAACCAAGCTAGAGGGAAGAGGGAGTAGGAGGTGCATGCCCCCATATCATCCCCCCCAATGAAATTCCCAAAATTGTGATCTACAGCAAAATGCTGAATTACCAAATTAGAGTTCCACAAGGATCGGGTTGATATTATTTGGCGGACTCCTTTTGATTCCCATACTGACAACAGGAACAACACGGGAGGAAAAATGCGTATCGTGTTCTCCTGTTCCCGCCTCTCCCAAATTCCCCAACCTCTCTTTCTTCTACAACAGACAACTTCTTCAGGTTTCCCACATCAGCTGTTTTAAAGTACCCTTCGCTTTTAGGGATGCTTCAGTTTTCACGAAGAAAGCTTCAAACAGAATTGGAAGGGTATACAAAAAGACAGTATATCGCGAATACACAGATGGAACATTTAAAACACAGAAACCTCGACGAAAAGACCTTGGCATACTTGGCCCTGTTATTAGAGGAGAATTTGGAGATGTTATCACAATCCATTTCAAGGTAAGGATTTCCATTTCAAACTATTAAATTTCAAAATGTTCTCGCCGATTTCTGCACGGGATTTCGTCATTGATCTTTTACCGGACTTTACCGGAATAGCATCTTTTGCCTGAATCAAAACCTCGACTCATTGAATCCAGGAACAAAGAGCGAAGACCTTTTTTGCTGCAATATCACCAAGGATTATGGAAGTGAAAAAATTTAATGCTGAAACACTTGCAAATGTGCACTAAGCATCTAACGTAGTAAAGTTGCTAAAATTCGAGTGCCACATATTGTTCAATTCCGTTATTTTTCTATGACACTTGGCGTGTTGCAAACTCTTTCTTTTGCATCTGAAATGGAAAAAAAAGAATTTCTGGCAGCGAGCTAGTTACATCCCATGTTATAATCTGTTGCTAATACTTTCTTGACTTGTTTGCCCACGTTAATTAACTTTTGTGAAAAACCTGGAGGAACACTGCGCTTTCAGTTATACCACAATGCTGCCTTGTTTTGTCTGGGTTTGGTAAGGAAAGGACGGAAACGATAATTAGACATACTGTTTCGCAGCTGAACTGAGAGCATGAGATAAGTAGAGCAAACGTTGGATTGAGAGGAGAGATCTGGATGTTCTGTCTCTTTAATTACTAGCTAACAAATGAGTCTCATGTAATGTAAAGATACAAAACAACAAAACATTTTTATTTTCAGTCAAACTCGTGAGAACCAGGTTCGTTGGTTGTTGAGTAAAACTTCGAAAATTTTGAGAGAAAATTCACTAAAATGTTCAGTTTATTATGATGCCCGTCCTCGAGTTATGGTTTTCAGCTTATCCTAATCTAAGCAAATTAGACTCTACAAATATTTTCCTTTGCAGAATATGGCAAAAAGGCCATTCTCAATGCATCCTCATGGTGTATTCTACAAGAAATCTTCTGAAGGTGCTAAATATCTCGACAACACAACAGGTGACATGAAAAAGGATGATGAAGTTCAGCCAGGGACAATCCATAAATATGAATGGTTTGTTAAGAAGGAAGATGAGCCGCTTGAAGGAGATGAACCATGTATTACTTGGGTGTATCATTCTCATATTATACCAGCTAAGGACATTAATACTGGTTTAGTTGGTAAGTCTACTACCTTAATATGTAAATAATAGTATCATCATAATTTTCAGGGGAATCGTTTCTCGTTTTTGACGTTTTAGATTTTGGACTATTTGTGATATGGTATTGATCGTTAGGAACCATGTATAACTTGGGTGTATCACTCACACATTGTACCAGCTAAGGACATTAATACTGCCTTAGTTGGTAAGTGTCCCGGTTTTTCATGAGTGACAGAAGAAGGACAGATTTTGTAACAATAATCTCAATTTCTTTTGAATTGCACGCCAATTAAAAGCGATTAGCGACTGCAGACAAAGCAAATTCTCTCAAGCAGCAAATCAAAACAAACAAAGCCGTAAAAGATGCGCCGAAACCAGTATGGCTAACTGTCGCGTTGTGCATGCGGAAAGGGGTTATTAAGAGAAGTCATCGACGTACATCTAAAGAGGAAAGATATATCTAAACACTTGCCTCGGTATTTTGTTTTTTGCTTCAGAAGCTGAGCAGTAGACATTACAATTTTCGCATATTTTGGGTGCGATTCAAACTCTTAATACTAAGCTGATTAACTCATATGTTAACGCATGTTTGGAAATTAAGAAACTCTTTCTTGTATTGAAAAATGAGCCATGAAAACATTCACGTACATGTTTAGCGCTAAGCCGTCGCATTTTTCACTCCTGTTTGCAAATTTCCGAGTTAAGATAATTTCACGTTTTTTTCAATTCCAGGAATTCTGTTAACCTGCAAGAAAGGATCTCTCGATGCTCAAAACAAGAGAAAAGATGTAAACAAGGAAATGTTCGCATTGTTGAATGTTTTTGATGAAAACAAGAGCTGGTATCTGGATGAAGACATCAAAAATAACAATTTGACGAAAGTAGACAAAGAAGATGACGGTTTCAAAGAAAGCAATTTGTTACATGGCATCAATGGCTTGTTTTATGGGAACCTGAATGGAATGGAATTTTGCGTTGGTGATAAAGTTGCATGGCATTTGGCTGTGCTTGGAAATGAAGTCGATATGCATACAGGTATGTTCAGATTTAAACATGACCGAACATTGCCAACATTGACAGCCAGAGCAGACATTGCAAAGATTACAAACATTGCAAACATTGACAAACTGAGGAAAGCATTTTTGACAAAAACTCGAGATCATAGTCTAAAGTGATATTCTACAGTTAGTCAGCTTTTCAAATATTAATCTGCAGTGAGAAGTTTTCATTAGAATTTTTTTCCGAAGAAGACAAGAGCACTTCTTGTTGATGATTTGCAATAGCAAAGATCCATGTAATATGCCTAGATACTCGTTAGATATGTGATCTTGTGATCTTGGAATCCAAACTCTTGGACCAATCAAATCAAAAAAGTTGGTCGATATTTTGTTAATGTCTTGATAGTGATAGTAACAGAATAAACAATAGCGCTAAAGATGGCGGCTCCAAAGACTCCATAGTGTTTTGCTGCAAAGCATGCTGGTAAAAAGCTCCCTGACGACCACCTAACGACGTAAATATTTTGGTCTGCCATTTCGACTAGCTAGCTTGAATTCGAATCGACCTTGAATTCGAATGCAACACGGTTCGATAGGAAACATTTCCAAAGCAGAAAAAGTAAATTTTTGATTCGAATTTAAGTTTCGCGTTCGAATTACAAAATTTTCCTATTTGTTTACATTGGACATAGACCATTTTGACATTTAGAAAAGGGTCTGGGGAGAGCAATATTTTTCTGGTAAAAAGCGGCTACAAATCTGGTAAATGGCTGCCACGGGGCTTTAACGAATGATAAACTTAGCTCCACAATATGAGTTCACTTTATCATTCGTTAAAGCGCTGTGGCAGCCATTTACAAGATTTGTGTCCGCCATTTACCAGAAAAATATTGCTCTCCCCAGACCCTTTTCCTAAATGTCAAAATGGTCTATTGAATTCGAACCTACTTGTTCCTAACTTTACCACGATTAGCTAGTCGAAACGGCAGACCAAAATTCCTATGTTGTTAGGTGGTCGTCAGGGAGATTTTTACCAGCATGCTTTGCGTGGCCACCATCTTTATCGTTATTGTCTATTGGGACCTTGATAAACCCATTTTTAATATGAAACGTTGACTCTTTTCATAGTCGCTTTATTCTCGATTTTGAGACATATGCAAACGGGTATGCAAACAGGTTATAAAACCTGATATAAAAGATGAGATCTCATAGATCTATCAATGACTTATTGTATTTGACAATCTCAATGCGTGTACTAACAGAGCAAGGCCAGAGAAACAATGGCGTATGTCGGGTTTTTCTTTGTCCAATTTATGGACCACACCATTCAGCTCAGGTAATTCACTTTAATTCTTTACTACCACTCCCTGTTTCAACTGAAACGTTTCTGTTTTGGGGGTTTGATTAGTATTCAGTAAGAAATAATAACTTCTTTTAACTTAGATGCTACCTTTATTTACTAAAATAGCAATTTTTTCATTTCAGCGACTTTTTACGGCCAGATGATAAATATCGATCACCATAGATCAGATGTCGCAGCCGTCTTCCCAGCTCACACAGCAACAGCTGTAATGGAAGTACAGAATCCTGGTCGATGGATGTTTTCTTGTCAAGTTACTGATCATCTCTCAGGTGGCATGTTTACGTTTTATGATGCAAAGCAATGTGGAAAAGTTCCTGTTACGAGTAAACCGCTGTCTGGTGGACAAGTGAGGAAATACTACATAGCAGCTGAAGTAGCCGAATGGGATTATGGACCATCTGGAAAGAATGGATATGATGGTGGGGATTTAATAACAGGAAGGTAAATTAACTTCCACAAATTTAGGATTTTACCATTCAAAACTGTTGGCAACATTTTTGTCACAAGGGAGCTTGAAATGACAGGAATCACAGAGGAAGTTACCCCTCTATTTTAGAGCCTGAAGATCCGTTTCTTGACCTTTATAGAGCACCTGTTTTTCATCAGAAGTTTGTTAGCAGTTGATGCCATTTTTAATGTTATTCCTTTCTCCTATGTAGCTCTTTATCTATTGATATTTCTAATGGCAAATATCGGAGATTATGTTTCCAGCTAAGTTGCTCCTTTTTCAACAACTTCCGGCATCATAGAAGGAAGACGTGTTTTAGTTTGCTCCGAATTTTATCGAAATTAATATGTTTTAACGCAACTCATATTTATCGTGGATATTTAGTAGTATTATTTGTCAAGTTTTATTACATTTTTTCTCGATGATTCACGAAATGGATTCGAATTTACTCCAGAATGAGTAAATACACTTTGAACGAAAAAAGATCATGTATTACGATAGTCTCGCCTGTGGATGAAATCCCGTCATGGATTTCGCTTCTTGACGAACGTTATGGAAATCATCTACANGGAAAGAATGGATATGATGGTGGGGATTTAATAACAGGAAGGTAAATTAACTTCCACAAATTTAGGATTTTACCATTCAAAACTGTTGGCAACATTTTTGTCACAAGGGAGCTTGAAATGACAGGAATCACAGAGGAAGTTACCCCTCTATTTTAGAGCCTGAAGATCCGTTTCTTGACCTTTATAGAGCACCTGTTTTTCATCAGAAGTTTGTTAGCAGTTGATGCCATTTTTAATGTTATTCCTTTCTCCTATGTAGCTCTTTATCTATTGATATTTCTGATGGCAAATATCGGAGATTATGTTTCCAGCTAAGTTGCTCCTTTTACAGTTATAATCAACGAGTTTGGAGCTTATTTGGTGAAAAGTGATCGTAATTTTATCCTTGGTTTTCGTTAGCTATGAATTTTCATTCTCATCATGGAAGTGAGTTAAAAGTTATTGTGGAACTTTCAATTTATCATAACATATTCAAAACATTTCCAGCGCAATCTGAAAATTTCACTAAATTCCAGTTTAACAAATTGCTTGTAGCTACATCGCGTTGAAAAACAGAATCATTTTTTTAACGCTTTTAGCAAACATGTCCGTTACTCATGATGTAAATCCCAATAAGATAAATTGTTAAAGTTAAAAAAATTGTTCTCTAACTCCAATAGGCAATAACGCCAAAGATGGCGGCCGCGCAAAGCATGCTGGTAAAAAGCTCCCTGACGACCACCTAACGAGATAAAAATTTTGGTCTGCCTTTTCGACTAGCTTGCTTTGGTAAAGTTCGCAACAAGTAATCAATGTAAACAAATAGGAAAATGCCGTAATTCGAACGCGAATCTTTAGTTAAAACTTCACTTCGAATCAAAACTTTTCTTTTTCTGCTTTGGAAAGGTTTCCTTTCGAACCATGTTGCATTCGAATTCAAGGTCGATTCGAATTCAAGCTACCTAGTCCAAACGGCAGACAAAAATTTTTATGTCGTTAGGTGGTCATCAGGGTAGACTTATTACGTTGAGTCCTAGTAATCGCGAGTAGGGTGGTTGGGTGGTAGCGATTACTAGGACTCAACGTAATAAGTCTACATCAGGGTGCTTTTTACCAGAATGCTTTGCAGCAAAACACAACAGAGTCTTTGGAGCCACCATCTTTAGCGTTATTGTCTATTTGTTTTTTCCCCAACAGCTCCTCAGCAACATTCTTCGCACAATCAGATAACAGAATTGGAGGAAAATACATCAAAGCTCGTTACGTAGAATACGAAGATGGAAATTTCACAACCAAAAAAGTCAGAAATGAAACTTATCTTGGAATCTTAGGGCCTGTTCTTAAAGCTGAAGTAGGGGATGAAATTCACGTGGTGTTCAAGAACAAGGTCAGATTTTGATTGTAAAATTTCACGGAATACTCACAAAAATCCAAACTGCGCCATCAGCCACAAAGAATGTATTTTTCTGATTTTTTTTATATTGATACAGATGGCATGACGTCACAGTAGTGTTGAAAACACGACGCCATCTTGTTTTGGGGTAAATCTTCAGAAAATTTCTATAGGTTTTTATAGGAAATTTGCAGAAGGTTGCATAAAATTGCTCCTCTATTCTACCTCGCGATAGCGAGTAGGGAAAGGACAGGTAAAAATTGTCAGTCAGACCTAAACCTATGAAATATACTCACGAACATGCTGTTTTTAAAAGCGAAGCAAAAGTCTAGGCCAAGAAAGCTGTGAAAAACTTGCCTTTGCGTCGATCATTTCGTAGTTAGCACCACAAACTACGTCGGCTGTAAGTTGCTCGTCGCTTCTTCGAAGTCGACCTTTCTTTTAGACATTCGCCTATCTATCTGCTAAAGTTTTTGAACAATTTCAACAGCTTCCAAGCTTTTTGAATTCATTTATTGCGATAAATAAACGAGACACTCTCAAAATCCCAGTGCGACGCAATACTTTATAATGGCTTCATTTACCCCAAGTCTGATTTTCGAGCGCGAATTGATCAAGTCACGTGACATGTCGTTTGTATGAATAAATTGGCTAAAATAAACAAACTAAAAAAATGCATCTACTGTGCCTATCATGGCGGGAATAGACACTAGGTCATCGGAGTTCCCACCATGAAAGGCGTTTACAATTCAAAATATCACTATCAAAAACTACAAAGAAAATAAATTAGTATCTGTCTCACATTAGATTTTTCTGATGAACGATGAAAAGGTTCCAGCTGTAAAAAGCTAAATTTGCATTGTTTTCATATTATCTTTTCAGTTTTTACACCACAATAGAATAAAATGCTCTTTGTTCTAAAATTGTTAAATATGATGTACACTTGAGACTCTTAAAGTTTAGATAGGTCGATTTTGATTAGTTTTATTTTTAAAATTACGTTAGCTTATCACTTTCATAAATGAAACAATACCAAACAAGGAGCAACAAAGTGGCCCGTAAAATACACATTCTATTTCATTCGTTTATAGTTTTTATTCGCCCAGTTTTATTTGTCATTGGCGCCCAGTGTCATGCTGCACGTCGTTTTTGACATATTTTATCACAAATACACTAACCATTTCCAAGGTACTATCTATACAAAATTGCCCCTGTACACTTCCTTCTATCAGAGCTGCAATACTGACTGACAATATTTGTTTATTTTAGGCCACAACCCAAAGCTATTCTATCCATCCACGAGGAGTTCTTTATGACAAAAACAACGAAGGATCCTCTTATAATGACAACACAACAACAAAATCAGACAACAGCGTGGCTCCTAATGCTACCTTCACGTATAAATGGACAGTTCCCAGCTCAGTGGCACCAACGAAAGAAGACTGGCCCTGTATTGCTACTTTATATACGTCAGGCGTCGATGCTATCAAAGACACGTATTCAGGCAAGTACAAAATTAACACAGAGACATTTCTGCAATAGAATGAATTTTTTGTATTTTGGATTGACGTAGCATATTTTATCTGGAAAAAATTCTCGAGTCAGCCCAATAGAATTATTCGTGTAATATACCTAGACACTCTGAAGATATGTGACCTTGGGATGTTGGTTTTTAAATGTATCCCCAAATTAACAATGCGTTCCTTGTATCCTAGGTCTGCTTGGCCCTCTTGTCATCTGCAAGAAAGGAGAACTGCAGTCAAATGGACTCCCAAAAGGATATGCTGCAGAGAAATTCATTTTAATGGCTGTCATGGACGAGAATAAATCATGGTATTTGGACAGAAATATGAATAAATATTGCAACAAATCAAAGTGTAATGGTGTGAGCAAAGGTAAGGTTTTTTTATAAAAGGAAGGTAAGATTTTTAGTGTGAACAAAGTTTTTATTATAAAATTAGAAGGAAAAATCTAAAGCCAAATAAAATGTAAATCTTTTATAATAACCACAGAGGACAACCTCGTTCCCAACATACACCTTTGGCCTCCTTTAAGAGCTCGGTGACACTTTAGTGCCATTCGAAACAACAATCAAGAATTTTTGTTGTTGGTGCTGCATTGTCAACAAAAGTTATGGAAACCTGAACATGTATTGTTTGTAGAACTGTTTAAAACCGGTTTAAAACCTGTATCCATGAATTCAACATTGCTTGAACTTTCATGCAAAGAGGTGATGGCACCTTAGAAGGTGGTGGTGCCATCTTATCAATGTAAGGAATACGAAAGCCATTCTTGTTTAACCTTAGTATGTTGTCTACAATAAACTTCTGAACGACCTTCGAAAACATTCAGTAAAAATTTGGTTGAGTTGAAGAATTATTTGCACAATGATTCAACTGACGATGGAAGATCTTCGAAACATATCTTGCAAACTAAAATTCCCACCCTTTTCTTTCTAAATAACGGACATTTTCTGAATATTTTCTGTCCAAGAAGGATCTTATTCATGAACCTTGATGTTATTACAATAAGCCAGTGGGGTCCGATTTGAATTTAGGTCATTTCAATAACAGTGTATATCAAATTTTGCTTTCCTTTTAACAGAGGACGAAGATTTCATGGAAAGCAACAAAATGCACCAGGTTAATGGATTTATGTATGGAAACCTGAAAGGCCTAGAAGTTTGCAAGAACACGAAAGTTTTGTGGCATGCTTTTGTGATTGGGACTGAAGTAGATATGCATGGCATTTATTTTCACGGAAATACATTCAACACCGATATGGAGATTCGCAAAGACTCCCTTGCGCTCTTCCCAGGTATGTTGTTTTCACCAATATCTTCAAAGCTGCAGGTGAAGATTTGATTGACAGTTACTAAATTTTATCGAAATGTATAACAAAGTATATTTCTGAATCATAGTTCGGAGCTTATAGAGGCTGTTTGCAAAATGGTTGATCAGAGGTCTGTCCGACACTGGTTGATTTCTTAACTTAAAGGGAAACAGTCAAGCCGCAGTCAAGTCCCATACATATTACAAATAGCCGAAAAGCGGACTCTGGTCCGGTGAGACCGAACTGCCCTACAAGAAAAACTACCCAGTTGATATTTTAGCCTTTTTATTAAGTCGCAAATTTAGTCCGATTTCTGTGTATGTATGATTATGAGTCGTAGTTGGAGCGTCTGGTAGGTCTATAAGAAACGATGACTACGATGTTGTAATCAGTCTAGCACGAAACTTGGAAAATTTTTGGAACAAAAACAATTCCGTGTCGGTTGGGTGGACAAATGATCAACCATTTCTCAAACAGCCCCGGTAGCAAGGTATATCATGGCTTACACTAATATATCGAAACCCGCATTAATTCCAACATTATCGGATAATTTGTTCTTCCAATTACATTTTAGGTATGCCTAGTTGTCTTCTGTTCGTTCTGCTAGCCATTTGAAAGTTCAAACAATTTTCCTATCATTTGCTCATTTTTTCCTCCACAATAGGCCAAGCAGCTACATTCAGTATGATCCCGGACAATGCTGGAATTTGGGGCCTAGTATGCCGCGTGAATGATCACTATAATGCAGGCATGAAAGTGACGTATACAGTGAACAAATGTGGTGCGAAGGATACAACACCAACCAGCACTGGAAAACGAAAATATTTTATTGGAATTGTTGAAGAGGAATGGGATTACGCACCAAGCAACAAAAGTCTATTGCATGGATTTAATCTTGATTCAAATGAACAGTAATTATATTTTTGTTAAGTTGCTATTTTCATGAAGTCTGTTGATTAATCTTTATGTTGTTTCTTTCCTCTCTACAGATTTTGTTGCCAGATCCAGGAAAATGAAATAGTTGCACCTTTAAACTGCATGATTGTCGATGACTGTTGAATATGAAGACGTTTGTCAGAAATTCTATTTTTAAACTTAGGAGAACTCCCAAGCAGCTTTCAATTTTTGAAAATAATTAAGCATAACCTATATGAATTCAAACCATGGAAGACTTCAAGTTTTTCTCGGTTCTGTTTTCGTTATGGTTTGTTCTTAGCCGTTAGGCTCCCCATCATTAATTTAGCAACATGATAAACCCATTAGAAATCTATTTTAAATATATTTCTAATTTTTGATCAAATCGAAAGTTTCTCATATTTGCCCAATGATATACGCTGAACATTACAAAGTATCCCAACAAAAGCAACCAAAATTGAAGCTGCCATAATATCAAACTCTTATGTGCCCCCTCCCTTCCATTATAGCAGAACTAGCCAACATAACTTTCCTTTCTTTCCAGTTCAAAAGTTTTTACTCAACGTAGCCAAACAAGAATTGGTAAAGTTTACAAGAAAGCAATGTACCGAGAGTTCACCGATGATACTTTTACGAAGCGAAAGGCTAGACTTGCAAGCATGAAGCATCTTGGTGTTTCAGGCCCAATAATTCGTGCTGAAGAAGGAGATGAGATTGAGATTGTTTTGAAGAATATGGCAACAAGAAATTATTCAATTCAGCCGCACGGTGTATCGTACAGGTTGACTTATAATGTTTTATATTGAATAAAAGCTTAGTATCCACGCAGCTGGCAGGTAGTGAAACTGCCGTGACTGCAAGAATATTAGAAAAGGGTATAGTTTGCGTAAAGAATGAGACGTCTCTGGTTTTGAAGAAACCTCGGATTTCGACTTTCTTGCACATAACCTTTACTCGTCTGATTTACTCAAACAATGTCTCAAACGCTAAATTAAAGCCTTTAACACAGTATCAAAAAGAAGAAAACTGAAATCACAGCTCCTTCACAGCAGACGTAAAAATGGACCACATGTTTTTGGGACACCCCGTATTTTCCAAAAACGTTACTAGGAGCTAACACGTGCACCAAGAAAAGTATCCAAATTTGGCAGGCATAGAAAATTATAAATTATGCTAAATTTTACATGATGATTTTTTTCGAATTTTTGACTAGCAAGTTCTCGACTTATAATCAATTTTATGAAAATTCTTAGTCTAGGCAGAACAGCTAATATCAATCCAAAAACATCAATCGAGTTTGCTAAGGACTGAACTTGGTAGTATGAAGAGAAAACTGCCCAAAATTACTTGAGAATTTAATAGATCAATAAATGATTTTCAAGAAATGGCTTATAACTCGAGAACTAACTTCATGAAAAGAAAGAATCAATAAGCATATTTTAGGATTGGAACTAAAGATTAAATCATCCATTTTTAAAATCGTTTCATAATAAAAAAAATCCATAAGGTCTTAATTTGAAGGCTGCAGTCGTTTTACTCAGTAACTGAAACTGAAGCAACATTTTTCTTTTCTAGCAAAGAATATGAAGGTTCTATTTATTTGGACCACGAAACCAAACGGGATGGCAAATCTGTGGCACCAAATTCAACATTCACCTACAAATGGTTTGTGCCAAAAAGATCAGCACCTGGCACAAAAGACAGCAATTGTCTCACTTGGGCGTATTACTCTGCTGTTGATCCAGTCAAAGACACGAACACTGGTCTTGTTGGAACTCTTATAACATGTAGAAAGGTGAGCCAGTTACCAAAACATTAGATAGGAGATGGCCTATTTGAAGAAATATTGTGTAAATACTTTACGTTGCCCCTGTGCTTATAAAGTAAAAGAAAGGAACTACACAAGTCCTGCTTCATTTGCCAGTAAATCGAGGTCTGTAGGATCACTTCAAGAAATATTCTTTGGAGGCCCGATGCCAGTTGGGCTGATAACTGGCTGATAAAGATGGGAAATGAAAATACCTTCCCAGATCAGATGCTCTTGCAAATTGACTGCCCAGCTTTTTCCATGATTTGCCGATATTGTCTTGTTGGGTAAACTGCAATATTAAGTTTTGATGCAAGAATACAGACCTTCAGAACAGTTGGTAAGTGTGGGAAAACTAGCTTCAGCTTCGAACGTTTGGTGCTTGGTTCATAAGGCCCTCGCGATGGGGTTGATATTTTAAAGAACGAAGTTCTAAGTTCAGTTACTGTGATTATGCATGTAGCAAACCAGTGGAATATAGCAATTTTCCGAGGCAGTAGTCTATGCTCATTTCCAATGTAGAAAAATTTAATCCGTTTGATTTAAAGTTTTCGTTCTTCAGTTACTTTTATAGTTGTCTAAAATTGTTTTTATTTCTTATTTCTTAGAAAACTTTGACAAGCAAAGGAGAGCGATCAGACATCGACAAAGAATTCGCACTTTTGTTTACTGTTCTCGATGAAAATGAAAGCTGGCTTTTAGATGAAAACATCAAGAAATATGCTGATGCAAGTAAAGTTGTAAAAACTGATGATGGTTTCAAGGAAAGTAACAAAATGCATGGAATTAACGGTTATATTTATGGAAATGGGCCTAATAATGGAAATCATATTCAAATGAAAGTGCAGCAGAAAGTAGCCTGGTATCTAGTTGGTGTCGGAAATGAAGTTGATATTCACACTGTTCATTTTCATGCTAATAATTTCGTACACGTAAGTATGATGTGTTTTTTATCTCCATCCCATCCTTCCATGAAACTCCCCTCTCTTCTCTCGGAGTAATACTCGACATCACCTTGTTCTAAAAATCTAAGTCTTACATGGGTACTTACGCTACATAATTTTATTGCCTGCTTGACTTGATAACTCTACATCCAGATTTACAAGTTTTCACAGGTTGCAGATAATATGTTTCTGATGTTAGGCAATATTTTGCCAGATTGTCTCAGTACTTGCTTGTTTTATGAATCCTGTCGTCTAAACGTGTGAATGCAAGCCAAACGGGCAGACTTTGTTTGGTAAAACTTTAATGTTTTTAGATTAGCTGCCCTGAAAACTCGGAGAATTGACACTTTTTTGTCACAGACGTTCAAGAAATTTTGCAAGCAACTGTGCGAGAAAAACAATTTTTCATGGGATGGCTAACAAGGAAGATTTTGCTTGACCAGGGAAGTCTCATTTAGCTAGACCGTTACCATCTTACCAAATGTTCCCGGAGAGCTCAACTCTCTAAGTTTTTCATTTGTTTATTCTTTATTAATTTGTTTATCTATAACTGCCAATCATAATCTTATTCAGAGAACAAGCACTGCACATCTGCATGACGTCTACAATATATTCCCTGGCGTTTTCGAAACAATAGACATGACACCGACCAATCCAGGGACGTGGTTGCTTCATTGTCACGTGCATGACCACTTGGAAGCAGGAATGGAAACAAGATACACTGTTCTCCAAGACGCACCATCTCGTAAGTCTTTTAGGCCTATTTTTGCTGACAATGAGTTCTGGTCGCTACACATAAACATTCTGTCCCTGTGCCAAGTCCTGGATAATCAAACTGAAATTCTACACAATATCTGCTATACTGACGAAATTCCCAACTTCGTCTTCTACGATGGGAGTGAAGAATGCTCATTCGAATTTCAATTAAAATCGAGCAAGAAAAAGAACACAAGAGGACAAGGGAAGTTAAATCTGTTACAAGTAGGATTATAATTTACATTTTACAAAACAAAAAATGACTGAGTCTGAAACTAGTGGAAATGGATTGTTCGATCCTTTCAATCTTGAAGCATGGAATGAACTTCTATTCATTCTCTTGTTTATAGGCCTTTTGCCCTTTGTTTTATACATTATACACTCATTAATCTCTTGTCTCCTTTTTTCTAGCAACTCAAAATATTATACCAACGACAAGCAACACTGCTCGAATGCTCACATCTTGGTCTGCCATTCTGTTTGCATTTGCTGTCCACATCACATTGTTTACATAATGAGGTGTACTTGTGTTAGAGGTGCATTATTGTGGATAATGATGGTCTGTATATTTGAAAGACTACTGAACTTTTGCTTCAGAAACCTTAGCATTCAGGTTTTGCGTCCCATACGTTTGTTAACTTAATCAAGCCTAGATTATATGACTTATATGAAATCATATCATGATTGCAACCATACCATATTGTTGCATACTGGACATTAAACTCATTTTAGCGTATTGTAAACACAAAACAAAGCTTTACTAAGACTACGTTCACACGATGCCGGCACATTTCGAAAACGATGAAAAATGTGTAGGTAGCAAAATTTTAGCTAGCGTTCATACGATTCCGGCACAATTTGAAAACGGTAGGAAATTTGACGGTAACAAACTTGTTGCAATCTCCCAAAGAATTTGACGCCAAAGAAGAAATGTACCCACACCTTTACACGTTAAGAATCGATCAGCCTCGTTTTGAAAGCGTCGAGAAATGTTCTGTTTTCATCGTTTTTGAGTGTTCACACGATGCCGTTTTCAAAATCTACCGTTTTCAAAATCTACCGTTTTCAAAATATGCCGGCAAACAATGTGCCGTTTTTATGAGAACGGGAGGC
This sequence comes from Aurelia aurita, assembly GCA_004194415.1. Taxonomy (NCBI): domain Eukaryota; kingdom Metazoa; phylum Cnidaria; class Scyphozoa; order Semaeostomeae; family Ulmaridae; genus Aurelia; species Aurelia aurita. The sequence continues at coordinate 3,596,809 of REGM01000003.1, forward strand.
CTATCCGTCACATTTTTCACCGTTTTCAAATTGTGCCGGTGTCGTGTGAACGAAGTCTAAAGGCTCTAAGAGTGTGTTCAGTTTACACTTGAATTAATCTAGTTAATGTACAAAGACTTTCTAAAGAAACCGAGGTTTACTTATTGAAAATCCATAATACCGTGGTTTAACTTAAAGGTACACAGTCGAAACACAGTCGTGGATGTGATTGGCTACTTGTGATGTCGAAAGCACTAACAAAAGATCTGGCCTTTAAATTGTTACCAAGCCTTTATGCTCTTGAATCATTCTTTCTTCTGAGAATAAAGGGAGTCAGTTCGTTATTTTCTTCATGAATTTCGATGTTCAGCGAAATTACTGAAGCTCGCCTAATTCTATTCTATTTCATTGTCTTATTTGCCCAATCAGCGCCACGACAGTGTGCCTTAAGTCAGCTTAAACTTGCTGTAGTCTGACTTGTTTGAAACTGCAGAATGGTTCCCTGACGTCATTTTCGACCAAGAGGATTCGACTCCTGGTTAGAGCTCCTTCACAATGCAAGCATTTTACTTAACAATTGAATGTGTTTCCTACTGAACATCGACGACCGGGAACCTGGCTGCTTCCGTGTGCATGCGGTCTAGCTATTCTTCTTGCGAAAGTTCCTCAACGGCGAAAATTACTCTGGAAATAGACTTTCATAGCTTGCCAGAATCATAGTGTAAATATCTCTGTTATTTGTTATTCTGTTACGTTTAGGACAATATAGTGCGTTTTAACTATTTTAAGACTCACACATATCCCAGAAAGGCCAGAAAGAGTGAAGATGGCGTCTTATCGGAAAATGCCAGAAGATATTTCGTTTGACTTTCAAGGATTTATGCATGTATGGGTTGTTTTATTCGAAGTCATAGACCCTCAAAGATTGCAAATATTGTAAAGCACACTCTTTTTGAATCACTAGCACAGGATGAGATGTCCACTTGAAATGGGGGAACTAAAACTTTACCAATATCGTATCCTTTGATGAGAAGAAGGGCGGTGTAATATGCTAAATTGTCCCCTATGCGGAAGTGCACCCACCTGAAACGCTGGGGGACCCTTTCGTATAAGTAAATTTTGTTATGCGTTTGTGTAGCAGGACACTTTTGCATACGAGAATTTGATTATGCGTTTGTGTACACTTCATAAAACAATGGGGGACACTTTTGCATAACCAAATTTTGCTATGCGTTTGTGTACCAGGACACTTTTGCATACGAGAATTTGACTATGCGTTTGTGTACCCTTCATAAAACAATGGGGGAAACTTTCGCACAACCAACTTTTGTTATGCGTTTGTGTACCAGGACACTTTTGCATAAGAGTATTTGACCTATGCGTTTGTGTACCCTTCATAAAACAATGGGGGACACTTTCGCATAACCAAATTTTGTTATGCGTTTGTGTACCTGGACACTTTTGCATACGAGTATTTGACTATGCGTTTGTGTACCCTTCATAAAACAATGGGGGAAACTTTCGCACAACCAACTTTTGTTATGCGTTTGTGTCCCAGGACACTTTTGCATACGAGAATTTGACCATGCGTTTGTGTACCCCTCATAAAACAATGGGGGAAACTTTCGCACAACCAAATTTTGTTATGCGTTTGTGTACCTGGACACTTTTGCATAAGAGTATTTGACCATGCGTTTGTGTACCCTTCATAAAACAATGGGGGACACTTCCGCATAACCAAATTTTGTTATGCGTTTGTGTACCTGGACACTTTCATATACGAGGATTTTACTATGCGTTTGTGTACCAGTGCCCTCCAAGTGAGAACTGCTTCCTACGTCATTGCTTGATGCGCTCCCGATGACCTGCTACCCCCTTGCTACGTTTCTTTCTAAATAGAAATTACCTCAATTCAATGGCGTTTAGCAACGAATTAATCAACCTTTCAGCTATTCTAAAAAAGAGTTTGAATCGAACGATATTGTTATACATTTTGTAGAATTTTTCGAATGTAAGCAATAGTGATAGAAGCTCTAACGCCACTCAATTGAAGCTTTCGTATAAAAATGGATGAAAATATCGCTCGATCCAGACTCTTTTGTAGAATAGCTAAAAGGTCTTGGTTTTCCCCATTAGAAACTTGTTCTGCATTCTGCATTCATTCGTTCCCATTCATTACTAGGTCACAATTCAACAGTGACAAAATACTTGACATATAATAGATCTTTTAGCTATTTTGCAAAAGAGTCTGGATCGAGTGACGTCATTCAACAGTTTGATTCGAATGGTTCGAGAGATCGGCGCGAGAGCTTTGATTGTGTACTTTTGAAAATTCGTCAAATTTCCGTAAAATGTACCGGCTGAGTTAAAAAAAGCAATTCCCGTTTGAACGACTACTTTTCCCTGAGTATCAAAGCAATAATATTTTCTGGAAAAGGCCTCCACAGAAAAGCTTGAAACGGCTGAAAACGATGATCAAAATTCTCCAGTTTTCCTGCCTTTCAGTAATGGCATTTAAATGTATCCGCACGTGTCATCCTGTCGGGAAGATGAATTTTCCTATATCCTCGCAAATGGATTACATGTGCTAAAGTGTGTTCAAGTCATTGCTGTTAGGCAGACACGTTAGGGAAATTTGGTCGTGATCTTGGGCCGTTTTTGAAGGTTTGTGGAAGGAGCTTTCTCGAGAAGATCCCTCGTAATTTCAGAACAGGGTGGCAGAATTAAGTCAGGTGAAGTTTAAAATCTAACTGAACATGTCCACTATTAAACAAGATATCTACCAATATCACTGCTCTTATACCCTGGCAACAGTAGCCTTTCGAATGGGGATGGGTTTGCTCACCCATTAGAAAAACATCCCTCGATTTACACTCTGTAGCAAAATAGCAAAAAAGTCTGTGATTTAAAGGGAGTACAAAGACCAGCAGCCTTTGCCATCGTTTGTTTTTGTTTTTGTGAATTTCGCACAGTCAGTTATTCTGGAAGCTGTGCAGAACAAGTCGCTGACTGTGCGCAAAGCATGCTGGTCTTTGTACTCCCTTTAACGATAACAGGTACTATTGTTTTTTATTTATTGACTTATACCGCATTCACACTGACTCAGTTAAACCAGCTTTATCTAACCCAGGTTAAATTTCAACCAATCAAATGCATTCGATTCGTTGGATTGACCAATTAGAAGGCCCCATTCGATAACCTGGTTTAGTTTAAGTTGGCTTAACTTGCAAGTGTGAATGGAGTATTAAGCACTCACTTTTTTGTGGATTCCTACTGTATTCATTTTGCCAAATGCAATGAATTGGTAATTCTTCCTCGATTTATTTGTTACCATGTCAATAATCGTTAACTTCAATAGTTCAATACAAACAAAAAATACAATAACGCGATTCAATCTTCATTCGATGGAAGGTTGACAAGATGTTCCTCGCTCTCTTTCGTCTTCGCGAAGTGTGAACTTCTTTCATCATTCAACTTCTGTTCTGGAAAATTGATTTCACGGAAGATGGCAAACTTATCATTTTGCTTAATTCTTCTCTTCCTGCTCAAAGCAAGCATTGCTGTCATTTTAAGGCTGCAATGTGGTATATTTGCTGATTTCAGCATCATCCTCGAAGGATTAGTTGATCCACAAAGTCCACTAAAAAGTCTAATTGGCAAGACGAAACGACAGTGCGTTCTTGAATGTATGTCAGCACAGAATTGCAAATCTGTGAACTATAAGCAAACTGGAGGAAACTGTGAATTAATTGGACGAAAGTTTAGTGATGCTGTGAATCATTTAGTTTCAAGAACTGGTTGGGTTTACATGACCACAGATGAAGAAGCAATTAATGTAAGTGCAACAGAATTTTATTCAAACTGCATTTTCATTGCTTAAAAGGAATATGTTTGTTTGTTGGTTTGTTCCAATCAAGCATCTGAAGGTGATTCAATAAAAATTGTTTGTTGCGTGTGGTTGCATCAAAATTAAACGACAATATAATAAATATATGATTAAAGTACCATAAAATAGCTTAGATGTACATGCACGAGACGTCGTGTTGTTTACATCTACGCTATTTTATGGTACTTTAATCATTTATTTATCATATTGTCATTTGAAGGTAGCACTGAGAAGCCAAATCCCTGGCCATACGAGCTATTATTGTTTGTCTAACATTTGAGATTTGCTTGCCAAGCAAAATGTTTGTCTGTTTGGCCAAAACATTGCATGACAAACATTTGTGCTGCTGACAAAACAGAAAATGTTTGTAAACTTTGCCAGATTAAACTACGTTTCTTACAATGGATAGTTATCTCTTCCGACCTTGCCAATAGTTCTTCAAATGTAGATGTATAATCGCCATGGAGAACTCTCAAGGCAAGCTTATGTAACCGGTTTATTCTATTGTTAGCTGTTTTACCACAAAACCATACACCATACATAATTCATTTAGTTTGGCGACTCTCCTCAGGTTAGGTACAGCAGGTTTGCCAGGCATAAACCACCAACTTCTAGATTGAACATAACATTTAACAGCGACGTTTCTAAGGCTAAGTTTCAAAATTCTCAAGACTCTGGCTTTAGTCTCAGGTCGGTTTAAGTCTATCTTGCATTAGATGTCAGGCGAAAATATCTGCGAATAATTTGGATCAGTAATTCTGCAATATCGCAAATCTCATCTGACATCTAATGTGAGCCCAATGTGAGACAGACAGTACGTCTTCAATGCCAAGGTTAGGCTCATTACATAAGTCTCAGTAGCGCTCATTGAATTGGATGGTTATCGCTTAAACTTATATGAAAGAAAATAAGAAATCCGATTAAAAATATTGAACGAATACAAGAAATCACGTCGTAAGTCTACGCCAAGGTCTGAAAACAAACTTTTTGAAATGTTTAATCGTTTTTCAACTGAAATAAATATTCTTCCATTCCAAGATTGGTCCAAACTGCAATAAACTATCACCATGCCAGAATGGAGGAAAATGCGTTGATACTTGCAGTGGTCCTGGATTTCAATGCACCTGTACAAATATGTTTACTGGCACTTACTGTGAAAACGAAAAAGGTGAGATTTCGCCCGTTCATTTGTTCATTCATTCGTTCATTTATTCATTCGTTTGTTCATTCGTTTGTTCATTCATTCGTTCATTTATTCATTCGTTCATTTATTCGTTCGTTCATTCGTTCATTTATTCATTCGTTCATTCATTCGTTCGTTCATTCATTCGTTCATTCGTTCATTTATTCATTCGTTCATTTATTCATTCGTTCATTCGTTCATTTATTCATTCGTTCATTTATTCATTCGTTCATTTATTCATTCGTTCGTTCATTCATTTATTCATTTATTCATTTATTCATTCGTTCGTTCATTTATTCATTCGTTCGTTCATTCATTCATTCATTCGTTCATTTATTCATTCGTTCATTTATTCATTCGTTCATTCGTTCATTTATTCATTCGTTCATTTATTCATTCGTTCATTTATTCATTCGTTCGTTCATTCATTTATTCATTTATTCATTTATTCATTCGTTCGTTCATTTATTCATTCGTTCGTTCATTCATTCATTCATTCGTTCATTTATTCATTCGTTCATTCATTCATTCATTCATTCGTTCATTTATTCATTCATTCATTCATTCATTCATTCATTCATTCATTCATTCATTCATTCATTCATTCATTCATTCATTCATTCATTCATTCATTCATTCATTCATTCATTCATTCATTCATTCATTCATTCATTCATTCATTCATTCATTCATTCATTCATTCATTCATTCATTCATTCATTCATTCATTCATTCATTCATTCATTCATTCATTCATTCATTCATTCATTCATTCATTCATTCATTCATTCATTCATTCATTCATTCATTCATTCATTCATTCATTCATTCATTCATTCATTCATTCATTCATTCATTCATTCATTCATTCATTCATTCATTCATTCATTCATTCATTCATTCATTCATTCATTCATTCATTCATTCATTCATTCATTCATTCATTCATTCATTCATTCATTCATTCATTCATTCATTCATTCATTCATTCATTCATTCATTCATTCATTCATTCATTCATTCATTCATTCATTCATTCATTCATTCATTCATTCATTCATTCATTCATTCATTCATTCATTCATTCATTCATTCATTCATTCATTCATTCATTCATTCATTCATTCATTCATTCATTCATTCATTCATTCATTCATTCATTCATTCATTCATTCATTCATTCATTCATTCATTCATTCATTCATTCATTCATTCATTCATTCATTCATTCATTCATTCATTCATTCATTCATTCATTCATTCATTCATTCATTCATTCATTCATTCATTCATTCATTCATTCATTCATTCATTCATTCATTCATTCATTCATTCATTCATTCATTCATTCATTCATTCATTCATTCATTCATTCATTCATTCATTCATTCATTCATTCATTCATTCATTCATTCATTCATTCATTCATTCATTCATTCATTCATTCATTCATTCATTCATTCATTCATTCATTCATTCATTCATTCATTCATTCATTCATTCATTCATTCATTCATTCATTCATTCATTCATTCATTCATTCATTCATTCATTCATTCATTCATTCATTCATTCATTCATTCATTCATTCATTCATTCATTCATTCATTCATTCATTCATTCATTCATTCATTCATTCATTCATTCATTCATTCATTCATTCATTCATTCATTCATTCATTCATTCATTCATTCATTGATTCATTTATTCATTCATTCATTAATTCATTTATTCATTTATTCATTCGTTCATTTATTCATTTATTCATTCATTCATTTATTTATTCATTCATTCATTCATTCATTCATTCATTCATTCATTCATTCATTCATTCATTCATTGATTCATTTATTCATTCATTCATTAATTCATTTATTCATTTATTCATTCGTTCATTTATTCATTCGTTCATTTATTCATTCGTTCATTTATTTATTCATTCATTCGTTCATTTATTCATTCGTTCATTCATTCATTCATTTGTTTTCTTGTCTTATTTATCAAAGTTTCTTCCATGAATTTACTTTTAATTAGCTCATTCTAATATTCACTTGTTTATTATTACTCTTATATGCATGTCATGTCAGATCAGTTTTCACATATACAGAGTGTCCCTAAATAATCGTGCCCTGTTTGTGCGACTGCTGTGGAGGAGCTGCAACTAACCTAGAGTTTGACACCTTGTTTGAGGCAATCTGACATGTGGTTGCAGCACTGTTTTTGAATTACCCTTTTTATATCAGCTCATTAACTTGTTTCCATTTTTTTCAAAGAATATGCAAGCTGCAAGGCCGTGTATGACGCAGGGCATCGCGTAGATGGCATCTTCAAACTGACAAACATGGGTCACCATATCTGTAAGCTGACAACATTGTCCGGATGTCGTTCTGGTGGTTGGACACTCATCATGAGAACTGATGGAAACACGGTAAGAATTATTCATGGATGTTGTGAATAGAAGATCTATTCTTTACTGTAAGAAACATTCTGTATTAAACTGGTATTCTGGCTTGAATACCCATAAGAGACCGTAAAAACAGAGTGGACTCAGAGGGTGGCTACTGGTGGCTGCGGGAGTATAACCCCTAATATTCTCAAAATTGAGCGAAAATTTGAGCTTAATTGCTTGGAAATTAGGTTGAACTGCGGGTGGAGCTGATATCTTGAAAACAAAATTGCTTTATTTCATCACATGCTTTGCTAAGCTTTCGCTTGCACGTTTTCAAAAACATTAATAAACATTAATAAACAATTAAAACTCTTTGATAAGCAAAACATGTATTGTTACATATTATCTATTTGAACTTTCCACAGAAAAAATTCGGGCATTTCATAGAAAATTTAGAATTTCGGGCAAAGATTCTTTAACCCCCCTCCCCTCGCCCCTAAGCCAAAACGTCTCGCTACGCCCCTGAGTGCTCCGCAGCCCAAGTGAAACATGTACAGTCCAAGTGAGAAAACGAATTCTTTGTTGCCTAAATAGAAAGTGCTCATGTATTCAATCATACCTCAGACCTTAAATTTCTCCAAGCCTCCAAGACTTATCAAGCAGAAAACTTTATTGTTAGAGACTCGATGACAATTTACTCACAATTAAAAAACATAACTAACCAAAGTTTTATTTAAACAATAGATTTAAAATTGTTTGCAGAATTTGTTTGGATTCGATGCAAACTATTGGAGCACTGACAATGTATGGAATGCTGTCTTTGGTTTGACGGAAGGTGAATCAAAATTCGATGCCTATAATAAACTGGCATTTACACAAGTCTGCATCGGCATGCAACAAGGTGCTACAACCAAATACCTCGAGATTACTTATTCTTCTACATCGATGCTGGATCTCTTGAAAGATGGAACCTTCAAAAGTAAGTCATGCACAGATCCTCTTTATAAGATACGCAACTCTCAGATCGCTAACAGAACCAGAACTTCAGCACTGGGACAAAATTATTCAGCAAAATATTTGTTTCAGTCAAGAATATCGATAGTATATTTTACTTTATTTTCACTTGTTTCTTGTATTGCATAATACTTGGGAGGTAGTTGAGTGATGTCTTGACATTGGGAGAGCTTCATAAAACTTCATTTTGAAATGTTCATGAGGGCACAGGATGTCAAAATCACGAATGTTGTAAAAAAATAAGAAACCCTTATCTGACAATAGTAATAAGCTTTCAGTACAAGGTTACTTTCTTAGTTTCTTATAAAAATATTTTTATTTAAAGAAGAAATGTATCCATAATTAAAGAAATGTATACCGGGTGACTCAAAAAAATGAATTGTCCAAACGGTATGGTGTCACGGCAGCGTCGAAAACACAAACACGACGCTTTCATGCGTTTGGCGTACAAAAAATTTAGGATGGGTTTAGCTTTCTGCAGTTTGATTGACTCTCCAAGAACAAAAGAAGCTACTGTTTTTGAACAAACGAATACGCAAGCGAGAAAGAGGGTTATACTAATTTATTTTAAAAGGAATCTAAGCATATGTAAGCCTTTTGATAAAAATCAACCTCGTCCCCATGGCCCAAAAGGAGGCTGTTGACATGCACGAAGACATTGCACGCGCCAAACCAAATTTGGGTAACTGATCTACCGGGTGTCCCAAAAAAAGTACTCCTGCTTAAAAATTCACCAAAACTCGATTATCAAACCTATGATAAAATGTTCTTTTTGATTTGTTTTGTCAATGATCCAAAAATATTTAAAGATGATAAAATGTTTGTTTTCAATACCTGAAGGTCAAAATATTACACGTTGAAAACCTTATTTTGAGCTATACTTTTTAAGCAACATAGTCAATCTTCCCTAAGAGCGACAATTTTCGCAATTTTTTACTATCCTTGAAGCATCCAATGACAGTGTGGGTTTCTTTCTGTCATTTATGACCAAATTAAAGCTTGATATACACAAAGAAATTGATCTGGTTTACACCAGTGCTTTTATGCAGTATATTTCAAAACCAGGCAGCCCTAAAAAGCTAAATTTGCTAATTTTGAAACCAATCACAAGATCAGCTATACCTGGGAAAATAGTTTGGTCTTTGATCAACTTGCCAAAAAAAGAAATTTTAAGATTGGCGATGTAATTAAATTTTGGCGATTTATCAAACAGGAGTACTTTTTACTGGGACACCCAGTATGTCAACAGGAAATAATGATATCTGATTGGCTACAATTTGACCGCAAGTGGCTTGAGCCACTTTTACATGCTTAGATTTCCTTTAAATGTAATGTGTACACAACAATCCCAAACTCTAAATTACAATTTAAGACCTACAGTTTTCTGAACAGCCTTCGTTAGAAATGATCGAATTGAGCTGGAACAAATCATTGAAAATTTGACTGAAACAGTCACCCCCTTGTTTGATTGGCTTAAAATGCTATTAGGCCTATTAATCATATTTTAACCACACTCACAGAAAAATGGCGGGTTTCAGAGTACCTTTTAGCATTAAAGTACCCCCAAGGTACTCTGGAATACTTTTGGAAACTTCTTTTCTTCTGCGAGTGTAGTAGAAATATTTGTATCTTTCAAGAGATTTATGTGTAGAACCGTAGAATTGTAATATGCAATTTTCTCTAAACCGAGACCTCACGTTGCAAAAGATAAGTTCACTATGAAAGTGTTATGNGTAGAACCGTAGAATTGTAATATGCAATTTTCTCTAAACCGAGACCTCACGTTGCAAAAGATAAGTTCACTATGAAAGTGTTATGGCGCAGTGGCACTCTCCTTCGCAGAGGCTGTATTACCGGAGGGTCTGCTCGTTTGCAAACAACAGCCTCTGCGACGGAGAGTGGCGCAGTGGTGTAATCCTCTGACTTTGCAGCCAGACCAGAACAGTCAGGTGGACAGGGTTCGAGCCCAGTTCGAGCTCCACCACTTCAGCGTCACGAAAAGGGGTCGCGGACTCGATTAGGTCTTCTCTACTTCTGTGATCCCAGCCAGGGCAACATTGAAAGAGTTGAATTACAACATACAGAAAATTCATCAAAGCCAAAATTGTCACAACACAATTTTATATTTATTTCTTCACAATTACCACTGCACAAAATGGATATCACTGCACGTTAAAATATACCCTGATTTCTGCTAAATTCAACTAAAGAATATTTTGATTTTAGGTGTTTCTATCCAGAAGTCAAACTGGTTGGCCTTGATCAGCGGGAGCGCTTTACAGACGGGTTGTAAAAGACAAGGCTTCAATGCTAACCCCTATGGTGGTGCTGGCACGCATGTTTCCGCACGGATTGGAATAAATGGAAATGAGGCGACCTTTAGTTGCAGTGACGTCCATCCAGATTCAGTTCTTGGCATCGGAATCAAGGGTTCATTTTGTGGCAATCCTCCTTTAATAACAACTGGCAATCAAGCTACCTGCATGGATGGAGGTCAGACAGCAAAACATATCAAGACAGTAGGAATCATTTATATTCAGTAGTGCATTCACTTCACGTAACATTTGACTAGGGGTATGGACCCTAAAGCTGCATTCAATCTACAAGGTGTCCTAAAAAAATTGTTCGACGCTTGATTAAATTTTTTTAAATAAAGACAAAATAAACGGGCTCCTTGGTAAGACAACTGTATTCCTAAGACCTTAAATTAATTTTAGACACCAGAATCTTGCAAATCCACTGAGAATTCATCGAACTAGGAGCTTTCAAAGATCAAGTTTGTGTGACAGCAGAAACCAGAGGCTCACGATAACTTGATATGCAAAAAAAGCTCCTCCGAAATCGAGGTAAAAGAAGGTTATCCAACATCATACCTCTCGTTGATATCAGAGCGAGCTAACTAGAACTTCATTCCGGTAGCCATTGTCAAAATTTGCTGAAGAATGCAAGTGTTCAAACACATTAAAATCAAAACATAATCGATGAGAGACTGAGTCGTTTCCAAACTTTGCGCAACAGAATTCCTCAAAGCTTTCATAGTTTATCGACAATTCTTTCTATCTAATTCCTCTTTGGTTTGCTCTGAAATAGACGAGAAATAGACAAGGATGGCCCCGTGCTACCTTCACTATAAATGCGACCCAGAAGCCTTTGGTTTCAGCCAGGGAGCTATACCGGGTATCCCAAAAAGAAGTATACAGATTTAGTCAACCCTAACGATCAGAATTTAGCATGAATCAATCTGAAATCATTTTTAAAACATTACTCGGTAGTTAACTTGAACATAGATACCTTGTTTGTCGACATTGGTGCTTTGAGAGTAGAGATATAAATCTTCAAAGGACAAATTTGACTCCACCTCCAAGCCAGAGCTTTGGCGTTTTGGCCTAAGCAATATCCACAATTTGTTTCACTTAAGATGAATAAAGTCTACTTCGAAGCTCCCTTGATGATAAGCATCACATAAATCATATTTTGTGAAACGCATTTGTTGTGCAGTTTTAATTTTTCTCCTCCTGGTCCAAATTTGTCCAAGTCTATTGTTGACTTATTCGCTGTGCTTTAAGAATTTGATTAGGCCAAAACGCCAAAGCTTCTGGTTTGGAGGTGGAGGCAAATTTGTCCTTTGAAGATTAATATATCTACTCCCAAAGCACCAATGTCGACAAACAAGGTATCTATGTTCAAGTAACTATCGAGTAATGTTTTAAAAAAGATTTCGGATTGATTCATGCTAAATTCTGATTCTGATCGTTAGGGTTGACCAAATCTGTATACTTTTTTGGGACACCCGGTAGTCTATAGCTGCCTGGTTTCAGCTTTCGCACAAACTTGAGCTTCAAAGACTCATAACTCCATGATTATTTAGCAGATTTGCAAGATTCTGGGCTCTAAAATTAATTTAAGATCTTATGGACAGGCTTATCTTACCATGGAGCCTTTTGATTTTATTGTTATTTTTTAATATGTAATCAAACGTCGAATAATTTTATTGGTACACCCTGTAGAAGCATGTTTCTTGACCCCATCCTGATAAAACTTGAGTTTTGCAACACGATGGCTTTGTTTTTAGTTTGGACAGCAAGTTTACTGGGGCAGTGGCAATAAATGTGCTGTTTACTGTTGGTTTGGTTTGAGTATAGCAGGGGTCACCCAAATGCCTTCCCGGTTCCAAAATGGGGCAGTTCTAATTCAATTGTGGGTAGTTCTAAATGACAAAATGGGCAGTTCTAAAATCTCATTTTTAAGATATTCCTCTCCAAAGTCTGCTCAAAGTTTGCGTTTTTAGATGGTAAGAATTTTAAGCCAATGTGAGTAGCAGTACCAACAATTTCTGCTCATTGCGCTTGCATTTCCACAAAGTTCTGCTTTAACCATTAAGTGGTATTCTTCAAATTCATTGGTTTGGGGAGAAGCCTAGAAAGTTTTGTAAGAGCACCCATTATTCTTGTCAATGAAAAATGGCAGTTATAAATTTTTCTTGGGACGACCCCTGGGATATAGTTGTTTTTAACCGTTGAACGTAAATTTTCTTGGGCAACCGGCATGCATTGCAGCCTTATTTATAAATGTTGCTTAATTGCATGCTGCATGAAAATCAACGAAAAACAAAACAAACGATCGCAATGCATGCCGGTTACCCAAGAGCCTTTAATGTTGTTTATTTCGCACGCACATAAAAATGGGTTGCATTTCCTTTGGACTAAAACAACAACATCTTGCGGTTTTGGTTGCGTTCTGTTGGGATAAGGAGTAATTTTTTCGCTTTACTTTTGATCAACAAAGCCAAAGCCAGAAAATCAACAATGCTAACAATTCGATAATTGATGTTGCTTCGCGAAATAAATCGTTATATATATTCGAAAGTGAAGTTGGCACAAAGCAAAGTCGTGTTGGTTCAAAAGAACGCACTCATGTTGTTGACGATGTTATAAATCTAACGAAGGCTGTTTAGAAAACTGTGGGGCTTGAATTGTAATTTACAGTTTGGAATTTTTGTGTACACATTGCGTTGTAAACACATAGCATAAACTTTATTCTCATTGGTGTATCCGTTTAAAAGAGTAGCTTCTTTTGTTCTTGGGGAGAGTGAGGAGCCAATGAAACTGCAGATAGTCTAAAACTCCTATGTAAGTTTTTGATCAGTGATTTTTGGACGCAAAAAGGCCTGGACTGTAGAGAGCATGGCAACGAGGCTACGGAGAACTGGCCTAAGCGAAGAGATGCCCATGTGAAAATTGGCTGCTGCATGATGCCCTAACCCTAACCCTAACCCTAACCCTAACCCTAACCCTAACCCTAACCCTAACCCTAACCCTAACCCTAACCCTAACCCTAAGTTGACTGGCCANTGATGTTGCTTCGCGAAATAAATCGTTATATATATTCGAAAGTGAAGTTGGCACAAAGCAAAGTCGTGTTGGTTCAAAAGAACGCACTCATGTTGTTGACGATGTTATAAATCTAACGAAGGCTGTTTAGAAAACTGTGGGGCTTGAATTGTAATTTACAGTTTGGAATTTTTGTGTACACATTGCGTTGTAAACACATAGCATAAACTTTATTCTCATTGGTGTATCCGTTTAAAAGAGTAGCTTCTTTTGTTCTTGGGGAGAGTGAGGAGCCAATGAAACTGCAGATAGTCTAAAACTCCTATGTAAGTTTTTGATCAGTGATTTTTGGACGCAAAAAGGCCTGGACTGTAGAGAGCATGGCAACGAGGCTACGGAGAACTGGCCTAAGCGAAGAGATGCCCATGTGAAAATTGGCTGTGAGGATCGGCTAGTTTGCACTTTAGCGGACACACTTTTAACATTCCCCCGTGTTTGAATTTTGTATTGATTTTTGGGTGGAAAATGCATCAGTACTTAGATTGAAATATACCGATTGAACAAGCGGGGGTTTGGGGGCGGCAGCCCCCAAAAATGTTAAACCAAAAGAATATATCGCTCACCGGTTCCTGCTGCGGTTTTAGGCCATGTTTAGGTCATTTTGACGTTCTCCCGCAAGTGCGAATCAGTCGAACCCCGTTCAAATTTTGCATTATCCAATCAGATGATAGATTTTCTATTGCTATTATTTAGAAAGCCAATCAGCAATCAGTTCTTACAATATAATTCAATTCAACCTCTGTTTTCCTTGGAAGCTGTGTCCGCCAAAGTGCATTTGACCCGTGAGGATCTCCTGCACTGCCCAAGATTTGGTAATAAAAGACGGAATTCACAGAAAAATTGAGATAGAAAAAGATTGAAAGAAGCTATTGTATTTTTGAAGAGGTAAGAAATGTGACAAGAGTGCCTTTTATTAGAGTTTTTAGGCCTATAAATAATCTGGTATTTACCTGAATGAATGAAAATAATTGAATGATTACTCTAGGCCTAGGACTGATGGACACCCATCATAGCATCAATCACCTTTTGATCCTTTGTCTGTACCTTGCTCCAATTTTCTCAGATTAAAATATCCATAACTCTATGAAAATACAAGATAAATGAAAACTTTAAAAAGCGCAGGAAAGCCCAACTATTCAGCGTTCTAAAATTGCATAAAAACTATTGATTTAGACAACAACTTAAAAATTCTTGAATTTCTACCTCTAGCCCAGTCTGCAGAGTATGGCAGCTCTCGACGAGACCTCGCGCGTGTGCAGACCAATGAAGCAGTGGCGTGTTGGTGTGCAGGGCCTTTGAATCCTTTGTTTTTAAAGTAGAGATCAAAAGATCTTGTTCAAAATTGGCGTGCACATAGAAAATTTAGTAAAAAATCTTGTGCGTGCAGTTGCCACACTCTGCAGACTGGCCTCTAGCCCACTGTGTGTTATTGATAGGCGCAGAAAAGGAAAGGAAATTTTTGAAAATAAGTGCTATATGGGCTTTCTGCTAGCTGTGATTTATGCAATTAAATTTATGCAAGTTAATGTAAAAAATAACAAAAAACAGAGATTTGCACACAAAGATTCACCAAGTGAACTGTGGCTGGATTAACAAATATTTCAAATATTTGTGAACTTTTTTAAGGAAGAAATTGTTGCTTGATTTATTTCATTGTAGGAAGTTTAAAAATTGAAAATGGCAGGAGATGCAGCTGGCATGCAGATGCTTGCTGAATTAGAAGTCGAAATGATGACAGATATGTATAATAGGTATGTTTTGCTAGGAAGTTTTATCAGAATTTTTGATGTATTCTGGGAAAATATGAAAATTCTAAAAATTATGAGGAAAAATGTATACTTATTCAAGAGCACTTTAACGCTTTTACTGAGCATCTCCTAATAGGCATTTTTCTCAAAAAGCAAAACATTGCCAGCACTGAAAGAGTGGGAGGGAGTTGGTGGGAATTTAAGGCTGCAAGATATACCCAAACCATCCTGACATTGTTTTTATTCAAGAACACATGCAATCCTGTAAAAAGTTGGGTGGGTATGTCCACCTCAGTCCACCCCCTGGAAACTCCCTTTTACTTGTGTAGATTGGTTGCTAGAACCCATTTTTATTTTAGGTTGGTCTCGTTTTCACGTAATGTAACACTTTGTTTTTGTGAGTTGAAATTCTGTTTTCATCCATAACCTGTACTGTAACTTTCCAGATGTAAGGGCCAAAAGAGAATTTTGTCCCCTGTGATTAGTGAAATTACATTACAATCAAATTAAACTTCAAACACAGTGTGCTTTCTCAGCACCTAACGATAATATTGGTTTTATTTTAGACAGATACCCTTCAGATAGATTAAATTCAATGTTGGGTTCTATTTTGTAATAAATTTTGAAGTTTGTGCTTCTATTTCACTAAATTTTAGTGGAAGGCTTTTGTTTTTGTAATTGATGTTTGTGTAGTTTTGTGATATCCATTTCTTGTTTTTGCAGGTTAACAAATGCTTGTCAAAAGAAATGCATTTCAACGAAATACAAAGAGTCGGAATTAGCAAAAGGTGAATCTGTATGTTTGGATAGATGTGTAGCTAAATATCTTGAAATTCATGAACGTGTTGGCAAAAAATTAACTGCTATGTCAATGCAAGATGAACAAATGATGCAAAAATTGCAGCAACAGCAACAACAATAGCTAATTTTAGAACATGTTCATCGTAGGTTATTTTTATTATATATAGAATGTTGTGAGAAATATGCACTGCCATTTATTTTATATATATTTCTTACATTTAATTTTACACAGCAAAATCTTACTTTAAAAATCTCTCTCTTAAAGACCCACTGCTAACCATGATCCTTTGTGCACCGAATGAAAAGCATGACAAAGAGAATCTAGGCCAAAAACAACTTTCAGATAATACAAAAGTTGGCTTTGGCGCCACGAAGGATCATGGTTTGCAATGGGTCTTAAGCCCAAATGCTTTGTCAAGCAAAGAGGTGAGATAAAAAATTGATAAAAAGTTTGCTTATAAAGCAACTTCTAAAAGTAATATCAGACAAAAAGCCAAAAGCAAAATCCTTGAAGAAGTATTTAAATCTTAATATAGAGTTTCCGTTGTTCATGGTACATGAGAGTTTGTTACAAATCTTTCTTCCTTGAAATGCAAGCAGACTTTCGCAAGTTTGGTTCAAAGTGTAGCTGTAACGAGATTCTCGCTATTTCCACAAATTCATTGATTACTTACATTTTGATGTATTTTTATTGCATTCGTTAAAATTTACCGAACCATGAGCTTTTTGGAAATTAGATATTTTTATATCCAGCCCAACAGTGATCGTTAAGTCGAAATTATAATCTACACACTGCTATCAGTTTCTGAATTTGCAAAAATTTCGATTCCCCACTGTAAATTTGATATTTGTCTGGGGAAATTTATATCGCTATGAAAGAGAAAGAATCTGATTCTCCAATTTTCAAGAATATGAAAAAGGTTGTTTGTTGTCAATGGGCGATGATTAGTTGATTGATTGTTTGATCGACCGATCTATTGATTGTGAAACTTGATTCGATTTGATTTTTAAACCCATTTTGTATAAGCTTTTATTTCTGAAACAGCGTTAAGAACTTCATCTCACAGGATCTTTGCATAACAAAAGCTAGCTAGCGCCCTTGCTTTCGTTTGCTTTTCCAAAAGTTTGAGTTTCAGGACCATGTAAATAAGAATGCGTTTTGTTGTTTGCTGAAATGTACCGTGATGAATTAGCAACCTCTTAAAAATGAAATTAAAACTACGAAATTAATTGAACTGTTTAAAATCTCAAGATGTCAAGCGAGGTTTGCGATATCGCAAAATTACGCATGCATAACACTTTGGTTGTCTTTATTTGCGGATATTTTCGCTTGGCATCTAATCTGAGACAGACTTTAGTACTTTTGAAAGCTTTTTCGAAAAAAGTGTCTTTGCAAAATAACCCGTGCAGTATGACGGTATGACCGATTTGAAACAAATGTTCAGTAGTCTTTTAAATTGGCCTTTCTTCTATAACATTGCCTATGGTTTGTTGAAATTTTGGTTTGAGTTAGGGTTGTGCAAATGCCGAAACTGTTTTTGACTTATCGAGTAGTCGTTACATTTGTGATCTCTGCATTAGCCCATTAATCATTGCTTCCCACCTGTTCACAAACAACCCCGAGCAGCACCCAGACCAAAACAGAGCTCAGACTCTTATATCCAGAGGCGCCGGAAGGAGAACGAAGCGGCGGGGGCAACAACTCCAAAAGGGGCACTACAAAATAGAAGAACTGGCACATTGCATTCTTCTCAGAAACTTTATTTGTCATGGGTATGGCTACGAGCAGCAGTGGAAGAGAGAAACTTAGTGGGGGCCTTAATGAATTTAGGGTTTTGGCGCCACAAGGATCTAAATTGACAAGGAAAAACTAGTACGTGTGTGTGTGCAATTCTGTGCTGTTCTTCGAGGAGTGCGCTGCATTATTTTTTTCGATTTTAGGTTTGGTTTATTAGATGGGCAATAGGGCTGTAAGTGGTAAAGGTATGAGACTTTATTGGGACTTGGAGATAATTTCTTTTAGCTAAAAATCGATCAATGTAGTTCAGTCTTGCAAGCAAAGCGAGTTTTTGAAAGCAATGTAATCAAATTGAGGCATCTTTTCTTGAGTTGGTCAAGCAACTTGTCAATATCAAGGGTGGGCATGTGCTGTGCTTTTGGTGGTCCTATGCATGTCTTGGAAAAACGATTTCACCAACCCATTTTTCAGCGTACCAGTACAAAATTTGTTCTTAAAAAGACTGGTTTTGGGGACATACATTTTTATAATACTCCGATAAAACCCAATTTTGAGGACAAATATTGACCAACATCCAAGAACATGAACAGTCCAAGTCAATTGCACAATGATATTGTCCTGAAAAGAGTTCAAAATAAACCTGATTTTAGGGACAGACATTAACATAGTTTGAGAGAAACAAACTGGTTACGTGGACATACCTAGGATCACTGTCCTCACTGCCACATGTCTACCCTTGCAATATGCTTGAGCTTATTATCAATTGTTGCAACTTGTCCGATGAAAAATAAAAGCCTGGTCCACAAAGAGCTTAAAACTAAGATGTACTATTATTTTGTAGACCATTCGATAATTTTCTCATCGACTGCCCCAATTGCCCTTCTTATCAGGTTAGCAAGAAATAAAATGAATATTTCACAATTAAGCTTTAACCAAGATGAATGTATAACGGATGCAAGGTGAAGCAGAGAAGGTTTTGTGATGATTTTAGGGCAACATCGTTAAAGACCGACCATTGACCAGCATGCTTTGCGCGAAGTCAGTGATTTTGCTTCCCACAGCTCCGTAGTTTCTGACTGTCAGAAAGCATTGAAAAACAAAAACAAACGATCGCAAAGCATGCGGGTCAATGGTCGGTCTTTAAGCACTGAAAAGCAAATGCTGTAGCACGAGGAAAAACACTGCTCGTCTTTTGTTAGCAAACATGTCAATCAGCTCAAGTTGAATGTCTTAGTTGTATGCGGGAAAATTTTTACTTGTTCACCAGCATCGTCAAATCCGACAAGCGACATTGATATAGTGGTCTTTCCTTTTCACATTTGCTTAGTTATATGCCCTAAAACTACGTTGAGTTTTGCTTGCAATTTCTGAGAATTGGATCAAAAGAAGCACTGAACACCGCCCAAGGGGTAAAAGGTTTCGAAAGTTAAAAGGACCTCAGACAAATAATTTTTTGGAAAGGGCACTAGCTGCCCCCGTGCTGCCCCCGTACCACCAGGGCAACGGGGGCAGCTGCCCCCGCTGCCCCCGTGCCTCCGGCGCCCTTGCTTATATCAACTCCATTACCTGTTAAAATGAAAAACAAAACGGGTCATTATTTAATTTGCTTTCTGCGTGGAACATTGAAAGCAGTGAAATGGAAANGTATGACCGATTTGAAACAAATGTTCAGTAGTCTTTTAAATTGGCCTTTCTTCTATAACATTGCCTATGGTTTGTTGAAATTTTGGTTTGAGTTAGGGTTGTGCAAATGCCGAAACTGTTTTTGACTCATCGAGTGGTCTTACATTTGTGATCTCTACGTTAGCCCATTAATCATTGCTTCCCACCTGTTCACAAACAACCCCGAGCAGCACCCAGACCAAAACAGAGCTCAGATTCTTATATCAACTCCATTACCTGTTAAAATGAAAAACAAAACGGGTCCTTCTTTAATTTGCTTTCTGCGTGGAACATTGAAAGCAGTGAAATGAAAAGGTGATTCCTTTGAACGTATCATGAAATTTTAATTCGTTTGCTAGCGTTTGCATTCAAAAGATTTTATAGTACAAGTCATCAAAACGAACAAGGTTGCATTTGTGATTTGAACCGCACGGGTGCTTTGTGGTCTCAGAGACGCATTGCTTTGCACTTGTTTGGATGTATCTTGTATAATTCAAGACATCTAGCCTGGTTTTATGATTATCAAAAGAAGGAGATTTGGTTAAATGACTTGGCTGCTGTTTTAGTGATTACTAAAGGCGTATATGATTTGTACATGAGGCTGGTTGGACAGCTTGAAGCACAGATGGGTGGAGTTGATGCTATATATTGCTTTATTCTTTTGACTATATTTGGTGAAATTATTCTGAAGGAGAGTGCATAAGGAGTTGTTAAGGGGCGTTGTTCAAGAACTGTATGAATTGTAGAGATTGGAGATTGTGAAATACCAGTTTTGAAAGAGAAGTTTTTTAAGATCGTCACGTTTTGTAAGGATCAAGCTAAACTGAGTATCGCAGAATTGTTTTAAAAGAAAGAGCACAAGTAATCATCAATGTGCGTTGGTGAAGAACGTGTTATGTTGTAGCGACTGGAGAAGAAGAGTTGTGAAGATTTCCGGCTTTCAAGGCTGAAGATAACTGATTTTTTATTTTCAATCGTTCATTGCGGTTGCCTGTTACAACTTAGGTCCATATTTAGCTGGGAACTATTATTCGCAGAACTGAAATCAAGCGTTAGTGAAATTAAAGCAAATTATTTCATATCACGCATCTATACGGAGATTGTTTCACAATTTCAAGATATTCGATGGCGAGAGATGAGACAGAAGGATTGATAAGGATTATAAAAAGAATTAACAAATCACTTGAAATTTTATCAAAACATTGAATTTAGAAAGACGTTTGTGGAAAACAGCCACCACGCTGCATGATACAGGTACAAAACAAAGACAGACATCAAACGATTCAAGCTGTTGGAATGTAAACAAAGCCTTTGTTATTTCATGGTGAAGAAGAAATTAAGATTAGACGCTTCTGCACATTCAAAGGAAAGTAAAGAGTGAGGGTCTCGTTCAATGATCAGAAGAAAACTACTTCATTCTCAAGGAGAGATCCTTTGAAATATATTTACCAAGTTCGACTAATTATTTAAAGAATTCGACTGCAGAGCTTTATCTGTGACAAGTTGGCACAATGAGTCTTCATTTAACTGATTTTGGCACATTCGATGAAGTTCAAGATGTCTCATATTTTACTTTTGCAATTTCAAAATTTGGAAAAATTGGCGAGAACAAAATCTCAAGGGCATTCCGCCATGCTGGCCATATTTGGAAATTACAATTACGGAAAGTAAATGGTTACTTTGGAATGTTCATTCGATGGTATGGTACAAAAGTTGGCACTGAAAGTCATTTAAAATGTCTCTGCAAAACCGGCCTGGAATTTACCGTTATAAACCATTTTGACAAAACTAAGACAACACACGAGGGGAACTTGTTGGAGGATGATGTTTACGATCGCGTTGGCTCTGGTATTGGTTATGGTGAGGTCATTGAATTACGGTATTTACAAAACATCCCTGGGTATTTGATCGGCGATACGTTAGTTATTCAAGTTAGGCTTAAAGTTAAATCAACAACCTTTTTAGATAAAATACAAGCCATAGCAAGACCGGAGAGAACTTTCGTCCGGGGACTTAGATTCCCATTTCATGGTGCGGAATGGTCTTTGATATTGTTTCCGGACGGAGAATACGATCCTGATGATAAGGAAGACGAAAGTGAGAACCGGCCAAACATTGACAAAGCGACGCTTTATTTATCAAGAGACAAGGTCAACAAAAACATTGATCAATTACGTCACCATGCTCAATTCTCGCTTTTCGTGGATGGTGGGCCTAAGTTCCAGATTGACCAGAATTTCCACGATAAACAGTCTCTAGTTTTCGGCACAGGGTATCTGATGGCGGCTGATGAGCTGAAGCAGTTGGGTAAAAGTGGAGTGGTCAGAGTTGGTGTGACATTTGACAAGCTACATCCATATTTCAATTTCGCCTACGAATTGAAAGAAGGGAAAACAGATGGAATAAAATTAATGGACCAAAGAGAGATTCCATGGCAATTTCATATTGATTCTGAGGCTGAATTACACTCGAATCTATCATGCTCTTTGACAATCGATCCTGACTCAACATGCAAGCAGATCAAAGCATTGCAAACAAGAGACAAGAAATTAAAAACAATTTGGCATGTTAGAATCGCCAATTTTCAAGATGCAGGAATGAGTATTGATGTATGGTCAGAACAGGATGTTAAGAGTGAGGATGGCGTTTTCAAGAATGCCGGAGAAAAGCATTGTATTGCCTTGCCGATAAAGAAAACAGAGGTTGATAAATTTATATTAATTTCACTTCATTCTTTCGCATTTTGTCAAGTTGAAAAAAATTCGAAAAGTAGATGGATAATTTAGTTCGTGATAATAAAAGTAAGGAAAGTGATGATTCTATCTGGGAACAATACGATGGCTTTTATCCATCAGCGATGCTAACGTAACAGAGGTTTGAAAATGCTCGCTTCTTTCACTAAGCAATGTATGCTATCCACATTTCTTCACACATCACCATCTACGTCAAAAGAAGTCTGTTCTTTAAAAGGGTTACATTTTTTCAAGAATCCTGTTTCAACCTTAAATTGCTCTTATTCTTAGTCACGAATTGCCTTTTTTCTTCTCTTTTATCTCCTTCCGTTTTGATGCTTAAAATAGAAACCCCCTGAGTCCATGAGAGCTGTACTCTCAAATAAAAATTCTTTCATACCACCTTACATCCTATCATGTTCGCATCTTATTCTTCATCTTCAACTTTGCAGGTTACAAACGAAGAGAGCCCTTATTTAGATGACGATGGACAATCATGTGTGCAAATATCATTGCTAAATTCAAACTTTATTCATGATATGAATGAACTTGGAATGAAAATTGAAGAAATTGCAGCAATTGCAAGTTATCACAAAGACAATGCTTATGTAAAGGAGGAAGATTTTCAAATACGTGAAGAAATTTGGTAAGTTATTTGTCTTTTTGAGAGTTTACAACTGATACTGATGAGCTCTTTTCTATTTTCCCCCTTACCCCTTGATTTCTGCCCTTGTTGACTAATTTAAAGAAGAAGAAGTGATGCAAAAGTTTCCCCCACCCCCTCCCCTTAGCAGTTCACTTGAATTGTGACGAGTCCTCTCTGTTGAACTTTTCTCTGTTTCACATCAAGACTCTATATCCAGGATAGGAATAACATTTAGCTCAAGCAAATACTCTGCTTGATAAATTGCCTGCTATCCTGTAATTGATTCGGCTAAAACATGAAATATATGCTCGTCTATTTGAGGTATCATTCCGAACGGCGTTCTCCTGAAAATCACTCATAACTTCGAAACAAAAGTCCTATATCTACGGAATGAACTCTTGAATCTAAATTGAGATCTTGGCTATCAAATAAAATCATGTGAAGATTTAATTGAATAAATACCAGTAGAGTTATAGGCCATGCAACGAGGGACGCTTCCTTACTCACCTGTTCGCTATTAAGTGTAATAAAAGACGCTAATCAATAATTTTTCTACATTTAGGAAAATGAGTCTGGATAACTTGGAAGGAGAAAGAGATGACGCCATAAACAGTAGTAGAGAAGAATTAGAGAAAAAAGGGGTCGAACTACAAGATAAAGATGTCATGATTAATTCTTTACAAGAGAAACTGACATGTGTGGAAAGTTATGTGCAAAGTTTGGAAAGCAATTCAGTGGAGGTATGACATCCTAAAATCATCATCATGTTTTAAAGGTATCCTGTCAACTTTGCCAGATGATGTTGTTTTCACAGTTCATAACTAACTACCAGCATTAATACTTCATTTGGTATTTCGTTATGAATACGGTTCCAATTAAAAATGTGGTTTCAATTGAGAAATTCAAAAGCATCTAATTTAAAACCTAGAGCTCCTCTTCACTGATTAAAGTGCTCCTTGTAGAATAACTGCAGCATAACTTAACCAATTTTGTGACTGTGGCTGATAGAGGCCCGCCCCCATATTTTGACTTGAAGCGTTATTTGGCTAATTTACGCGCGTGATTTCGTGATTTTTATATTATTGATTCGTGAATTCGTGATCAGAGACTCCTTCATGCAGCGTGATTTGTTAAAAATTTGGTCGTTATTTCGTGATATGGACTTTTAAAGCACGTGATTGATTGATTGATTGATTGATTGATGCTTCTTGATCGTTGATATAAACTTTTCTTACTTTCTTGCGTATTTTCAAGTTAATCACCAACCGAAAATCACGAGTTCTTGGCAATGATTTGATTCTAAAGATAAGAAGTGTATTTGCCAATTATTCAAATAAAAACATGAACCAGACTACAGCATTCTTAAGTTTTTGCAACGTGATCGTGAAAATCTGTTTTATAGTCCATGATGGCATGAAAAACGAAAAATTGGCTCGTGAATCTATTATCCAGGGGTACTATGGGGGGACCTCAAGAAAGCAGTGAGCACACAACGTATACTATACAGTTTTGATGGATTATCAGTTTCAATTTTTGTTCAAGAGAAAATGCATTTCTACCATATGAAGAGAAGGCCTTTGTCGTGATGCTTTTGTTAATAACTCTTTTTTCCATAACTGATGCCAAATGTAGATTTTGCATAAAGATTTCGCCCGAAAAAGCAGGATGTTAGAACGTTTTGTTACAAACAAAATATGCGTCCTTTTCTTTCAGGATATCGACAAATTTAACAAAACAAGCATCAACAGATTGATTGAAAAAAGTAAGCCTGACCCAGAAGTTCTTTGCAAGATGGATCATTTGTTTCATTGGCTTGAGGATGTTTTAAAGGTATTCAAATATTTCATCTTATTGTTTGATTCACAGTGAGTTATTTTACATCTGTAAAAATTTGCCAACAGATCCAAAATAGACGATCTAAATATAGTTTATTGTCGTATTTATAGGTCATTCTTTGTACTAAAGTTCACCGCAATTAACAGTCGCGGTTCGACTCACTGTTATCCTAAACAATCAATTCTTTGATGCAGACCTTATGAAACAGTAATTGATTTTCATCGTAAGCGTGATATACAGTAAAGTCCCGCCTTTAAGAAACCCACTTTTTGACATAAGCTTATTGCTCTTCCGTAATTAGTCTGCTGTTCTTCTATTGTTGTTGCAAAAAGTCAGGGTTTGAATTTCTTGTAATGTGCTTTCTTAAAGGTGGGACTTTACTGTACCAGATGAGTTTTAAAAGTTTCAGCGTGTGCAAAAACATACAATCATAAGTTATCTTAAATTTTGATGAAGCATAAACTAATGTATAGCAGAGTTGCAAAAAGTCCTTGACCTTCCTCCAAACCAGGAGTTCAAGGTCTCAGCCTTCCTCATATATCAAGAAAGGTAATGATTAATCTTCATGATACATCAGGACCGTTACGTGGCTAGAAAATTATGGCCCAAAATTTAGAAAGAGAAATTCAAGAAATGGTTCGCACTCCCACTAAGAAATTAACCCAAACAATTTTTGGATGATATTTTTCAATAATATCAGTGAATCGCAAAGCGGCGTGGCCAGCGTTAATTAACTAGGGGTATTGAACAGAGGGGGTCTTGGGGCAAAGACCCCAGGAAAATTTTGAGGACAAGCCCTTTACTTTGGCTTAGAATGCTCATGTTTTTACATAACCTCCCTCAATTTTTGTTTAAACCTTCCTCCAAACCAGGTTTGTAGGTTTGTCAGGTTTTTGCATCTCTGATGTACAGTAGAAGGGCTGACTTAGATGTCAAACTCTATCTCATTAAAATCGGAATTACTGCTCTAAAGTTCTGGGCAATTTCCTTTGAGGTTTGTTTCCACAAAAATTTAGAGATTTTGTCCAATTTTCAGCGCTACAAAACAACGGCAACGAGTAGGACTATCCCCATGAGATGAATAAGAAATTTTCATCTTATGTTTCATGGAGAATAAATGATGCAATTTTATCGTTCTATAGCTGGACGACATTTGATAAAAAGTTTTAACTGTGCGCGGACGATTNAAATAATGATAATGATGATGATGATGATGATGACCACGAAATCACTAACTTTTCAGAAACACCGATTTCTTTGAGATGTAAGATAGATTCAATTGATGTTGTGTTTTATCCAACAAAGAACTGGATGCTAGATGGATATCAAGTTATTTACGAAGCTTCGACTGGACTGACTAAGGAATCGTTAGGATGGTAAGCTACCTCATAATATTTTTTCCCTATTCAGTACCTGGTGTAGAGACAAATTCGTCTTTGTTTGGTCACCCTGTAGTACAAACTTTGGAGCAAAATTCATTTCAAACATGATATCGTATTGGGAGACCCATCCAAAGCTTTTGTCTCATTATATTCTATCTACATAGACTTTATTCTATCTACATAGACAATAGACAATTATTGTAAATAGGTTTTGACATTATGGTTTTTATTGTAATTAGGCTTAGCTTAGTTTTATTTTGTATCTTATAATTAATGTTTTTATTGGAGGTCCCCTTGAAAAACAGCTTCTGCTGAAGGGCAACCCTCCTTAAATAAATCAAATAAATCAATCAATCAATCAATCAATCAATCAATCAATCAATCAATCAATATCTCACTATTTATTCTCACGTTTCAAGGTAGCCTGAGGCAGACTCAGCTTCTCCTACTTGAGGAGAATCCTCTCTGAAAAAAATCAGTCGAGTCTGCATGCAGGCTATTTTAAAGGTAGCTTGGCAGACAGGACCATAATTACAGATACTGAAACCTTTGTTCGTCAAGGCACTTCTAAATGTTTCAAATATCTGAAAATTGGACCAAATTTAATCGACTTTAATCACTATTTTTATGCTTTTTTTAAACAGCTTTCAAGCAAACTTGTCGATTTACTTTAGAATGGTATGACTGATTTCAGTGAAATGAAGTCCATGAAAATGGCGACAACAAAGGCCAGACAAGAGATGGCACGTACAAGGCATGCTGGTTAAAACAGACCCTTTAATCGTTTGACTATGAACTAAAATATGGTTCGTTAGAATAGGTGGATACTTCACACGAATTTACGATTCTTCAGCCATGGAAGTTTTTTACTCACTTGGTAGGATGATTTACAAGGAAAGACACCATTCTGGATTTGCTCCCTTGAAAAAAAATCACAAAGAATCTAATGATTTGTTTTGCTTTTTGTCCTTAGCTTTGTGACTGCAACGTCAGAGAGGAGAGCACATTTCATTAAAAAGCAAGATGAGGAGGTAGAAATAAACTCATCTCTTTGTCTATGAAATCATTAAAAACTCGGCACCTTTTATCGTGCTAGTGCCATAATTTTACTAGTCAACAATTTCAAGCAAGTCGCCAGTTGAGTTGAGCACAGTCTGGGTACTAATCTTGACCATTGACAACAACCTCGATTCTTCGATTCCTCGATTCTTCAGCCTCTCTTCAGCGCACATGATACCCCTGGGTTCAAGGTTGCATTGACAGAGGTTGAGAAAGTCACAATGTTTTTTATGTAAAAAGATTAAAATAATGTATTAAAAAAAAATTTTCCTTGGTTTACTGCAAAATGTGACATATGTGGATTCAGAGGAGTTTGGAAATTTTAGCTTGCCTTGGCGGGTGAAGAGTTCTGACATAGCAAGTAGCTTGCTGTGTTGGAATTTTTCACTTGTCGGGCAGGTGGATTGTTACTTGGATTATTTTGAGTGAGTTTGCTGGTTTTGTTGCTGAGATTCCTCCAATCTTCACATTTTGTAGTGGCTAATTTAGTTTCTTTTATTTATTTGAGCAAAATGCTTTAAAGCGATGCTCAGTATTGGCGTTAAAGTTAAAGTTTAGTTTTTCAGCAAGAGGAGCTTGTTCTCTGTGTGAATTGGATTTTTTCAGAAATGCATTTCATACGAAAGTTTGCTTGAAAATGCATTTTATTTGGTGCAACCCTTTCTACGCCTAGCAAGTGAACATAATTCAGTCTTCAAACAAACTTCACAAATTTTAATCGTATTTCATAATCAGATTTGTACTTGTGCAGAAATACAGGCAAATTGCGTTTCAATAAATTAGAGCTCAGACTGGAAATTATCAAATTTTCTTGTTTTTCCGTGGACGGCTTCTAAAACCTGAAGGAATTCAAAATAGACTGGAAATCTAATTTATGCGTCAAAAGGCCAGCAGGTTGCCAGATAAGTTTTATGACCTATTTGCTAAAGTCGGCTTGTGAGTACAAAATGAAATATTAATATAAGGCATCTTATGTCTAGCAAATAGCCGAAGTTAGAACACAGGATGCCCAAGCAAGTAACTATCTGAATCTTAGCGCAGGGTTATAGCATAGGCTCACGACAAGCTACTCTCTCTTGTTTTACTGTGCCTCCATTTGATTTTATTTTCGAACATCATAGTTCTCTATTAGGTATATTGTACCTTTAAAGGGTCTTTACTTATATAATTTATTAAGGAGAGACATAAACTCAGTTTTATTTTGCATCGTCTGTTGTATTTAAAATCGCCTTGAATAAAAGAATAATATGCCAACTATTTTCTGAAACTTCTCACAGCAAAATGATGATGATGACGATGATGATGATGATGATGATGATGATGATTTTCCTTTTTTAAATTGCAGTGCAGGGACTTAATTCGAATAGTGAAACTTTGGCGAGATGAAGTTGAATGGGAAAAACCTGGGAATCGACCAAGTTCTTATTTTATTGCACTGCTTGTTATTCATGCTTATCATATGCTAAAAGAGTAAGTCATCTCTTTTTTATAAAATCCTTCCAGTTAAAGGGAATCTAAGCATATAAAAGCCTTGGATAAAAATAGCCGTGCAAAGACAATAGTNTGATGATGATGATGACCACGAAATCACTGACTTTTCAGAAACACCGATTTCTTTGAGATGTAAGATAGATTCAATTGATGTTGTGTTTTATCCAACAAAGAACTGGATGCTAGATGGATATCAAGTTATTTACGAAGCTTCGACTGGACTGACTAAGGAATCGTTAGGATGGTAAGCTACCTCATAATATTTTTTCCCTATTCAGTACCTGGTGTAGAGACAAATTCGTCTTTGTTTGGTCACCCTGTAGTACAAACTTTGGAGCAAAATTCATTTCAAACATGATATCGTATTGGGAGACCCATCCAAAGCTTTTATCTCATTATATTCTATCTACATAGACTATAGACAATTATTGTAAATAGGTTTTAACATTATGGTTTTTATTGTAATTAGGCTTAGCTTAGTTTTATTTTGTATATTGTAATTAATGTTTTTATTGGAGGGCTCCTTGAAAAACTGCTTCTGCTGAAGGGCAACCCTCCTTAAATAAATCAAATCAATCAATCAATCAATCAATCAATCAATCAATCAATCAATCAATCAATCAATATCTCACTATTTATTCTCACGTTTCAAGGTAGCCTGAGGTAGCCTGAGCCTGAGGCAGACTCAGCTTCTCCTACTTGAGGAGAACCCTCTCTGAAGATAATTCAGTCGAGTTTGTACGCAGGCTATTTTAAAGGTAGCTTGGCAGACAGGACCATAATTACAGATACTGAAACCTTTGTTCGTCAAGGCACTTCTAAATGTTTCAAATATCTGAAAATTGGACCAAATTTAATCGACTTTTTTCTCCATTTTTATGTTTTTTAAACAGCTTTCAAGCAAACTGGTCGATTTACTTTAGAATGGTATGACTGATTTCAGTGAAATTAATTTTTACATCAAAGTTAAAGGGTCTGTTTTAACCAGCATGCTTCGCGTGTGCCATCTCTTTGTTGGCCTTCGTTGTCGCCATTTTCATGGCCCATGAAAATGGCGACAAGAAAGGCCAGACAAGAGATGGCACGTGCAAGGCATGCTGGTTAAAACAGACCCTTTAATCGTTTGACTATGAACTAAAATATGGTTCGTTAGAATAGGTGGATACTTCACACGAATTTACGATTCTTCAGCCAGGGAAGTTTTTTACTCACCTGGTAGGATGATTCACAAGGGAAGACACCATTCTGGATTTGCTCCCTTGAAAAACAATCACAAAGAATCTAATGATTTGTTTTGCTTTTTTATCCTAGCTTTGTGACTGCAACGTCAGAGAGGAGAGCACAGTTCATTAAAAAGCAAGATGAGGAGGTAGGAATAAACTCATGTCTTTGTCTAATCATTAAAAACTCAGCACCTTTTATCGTGCTAGTGCCATAATTTTATCAGTCAATAATTTCAAGCAAGTCGCCAGTTGAGTTGAGCACAGTCTGGGTACTAATCTTGACCATTGACAGAGGTTGAGAGAGTCAATGTTTTTTATGTAAAAAGATTAAAATAATGTATTAAAAAAAAATTTTCCTTGGTTTTACTGCAAAATGTGACATATGTGGATTCAGAGGAGTTTGGAAATTTTAGCTTGCCTTGGCGGGTGAAGAGTTCTGACATAACAAGTATAGCTTGCTGTGTTGGAATTTTTCACTTGTCGGGCAGGTGGAGTGTTACTTGGATTATTTTGAGTGAGTTTGCTGGTTTTGTTGCTGAGATTCCTCCAATCTTCACATTTTGTAGTGGCCAATTTAGTTTCTTTTATTTATTTGAGCAAAATGCTTTAAAGCGATGGTCAGTATTGGCGTTAAAGTTAAAGTTTAGTTTTTCAGCAAGAGAAGCTTGTTCTCTGTGTGAATTGGATTTTTTCAGAAATGCATTTCATACGAAAGTTTGCTTGAAAATGCATTTTATTTGGTGCAACCCTTTCTACGCCTAGCAAGTGAACATAATTCAATCTTCAAACAAACTTGACAAATTTTAATCGTATTTCATAATCAGATTTGTACTTGTGCAGAAATACAGGCAAATTGCGTTTCAATCAATTACAACTCAGACTGGAAATTATCAAATTTTGGATGTAAGCTAAATTTGCCCTTGTTTTTCTGTGGACGGCTTCTAAAACCTGAAGGAATTGAAAATAGACTGGAAATCTAATTTATGCGTCAAAAGGCCAGCAGGTTGCCAAACAAGTTTTATGACCTATTCGCTAAAGTCGGCTTGAGATTGCAAAATGAAATATGAGTCATCTTATGTCTAGCAAATAGCCGAAGTTAGAACACAGGATGCCCAAGCAAGTAACTATCTGAATCTTAGCGCAGGGTTATAGCATAGGCTCACGACAAGCTACTCTCTCTTGTTTTACTGTGCCTCCATTTGATTTTATTTTCGAACAATAGTCTTTGTAAATGTATCCATAACTGCACACAGTTGTTTGAAAACGCGCCCCTCAACACCTCACATGATTTTATTGGCAAACATCAGCTTTAGATCACACTGTTTGTTTTTTAGTTAGTTAGAAAGCAAGAAAGCATTTTAACAGTTTTAGTATTATAACTCTTGGAGATCGATATAAAAAAGCTATTCTTTGCAGACGAGAGGATGTCGTTTATTTTTAACCTAAATTCACTAGCTGAAACCTAAGGACGTTATTTCATTGGCTAATTTCAAGTAGATACAGCACAGCAGTTTTCTCAATTTTCCCTTTCTAACCTTGATACCAAGAGAGAGACGTTTGGGGG
Source organism: Aurelia aurita (assembly GCA_004194415.1). Lineage (NCBI taxonomy): Eukaryota > Metazoa > Cnidaria > Scyphozoa > Semaeostomeae > Ulmaridae > Aurelia > Aurelia aurita. The sequence goes on from REGM01000003.1 coordinate 3,628,533, forward strand.
TCCGTGATCGCCAACGTTAGCAAGCATGGTACTTGAAGAAGAGAAGAACCTTGATATGATTTTGCTGTGAGAAGTTTCAGAAAATAGTTGGCATATTATTCTTTTATTCAAGGCGATTTTAAATACAACAGACCATGGGCGGCAGGAGACGCGTGGATCGTCTGCCGGGTCAACCGCAAGTGGCTACAAAATAACAGGAAGCCGCTCCAAAACATCGCGGCTAATTTAATCTTAATAGCCCCAGCCTATGACCACAATATTTTTCAAAAAGCAATCCACGCGTCTCCTACCGCCCATGAACAGACGATGCAAAATAAAACTGAGTTTATGTCTCTCCTTAATAAATTATATAAGTAAAGACCCTTTAAAGGTACAATATACCTAATAGAGAACTATGATGATGATGATGATGATGATGATGATGATGATGATGATGATGATGATGATGATGATGATGATGATGATGATGATGATGATGATGATGATGATGATTTTCCTTTTTTAAATTGCAGTGCAGGGACTTAATTCGAATAGTGAAACTTTGGCGAGATGAAGTTGAATGGGAAAAACCTGGGAATCGACCAAGTTCTTATTTTATTGCACTGCTTGTTATTCATGCTTATCATATGCTAAAAGAGTAAGTCATCTCTTTTTTATAAAATCCTTCCAGTTAAAGGGAATCTAAGCATATAAAAGCCTTGGATAAAAATAGCCGTGCAAAGACGATAGTCTGTGACACGTGCCGAACCATATTTGGGTCAATGACCTACCTCAACAGGAAATATTGATATCTGATAGGCTAGAATTTGACCGCAAATGGCTTGAGCCACTTTTGTATGCTTACATTCCCTTTAATTGTTTTTAAATACACGGCCTCGTTACACCCAAACTAGGGGATCTATGAAATAGAGAGTTTGTGTACATATTTATCTTCAATAATAGTAACTCATTTTCAAGGATTATATAGCCAGTGTTCAAATCTCCTATTAGTTTTACACGTACAATTTTGAAGCATTAGTCTAAAAAATCTTTGGATATTTGAAAACGCTAATCTAACAAATGCAGGAGTTCTCAAACTTATTTTCAACCAGCTGCAGCCTTTTTGTGATATTATTCTAGCCAAGATGACAGCAGCTTAAATGTAATGTATTTCTTCAAAAGGGAAGTTCAGGGGAATTAAAATGACCCTAGGGGTGTCATCTTGAACAACCTAAACCCACAGCGACGAATTTCACTTTTTTCACTGGTATTCAAAATTTGTAGCAAATTCGAAACAGTTTCCGAGTATCAACTTTCTTGCGCCATTTTCAAGAAAGCCTTCTCTGTATCAAGTAAATATTTTTTCAGAATGAGTATTGCAAAAACGCCTTCATTCTTGAAAGAAGTGCTTGTTGAAGTTGGAATCATCGCACAAGATAACGAAGTCCGGTACGTGTACAGTTATTCAAGCAAACAGTTGCTTTAAGGGCCCATTTTCAACCATGATCCTTTGTGCGCCGAATTAAAAGCAAAGAAAAAAGAACCTAGGCCAGAAACGACTTTCATCATGTGATATGAAAGTCGACTTTGGGGCCGCAAAGGATCATGGTTAGCTTTGGGTCCTTAACGTTTAAATGTTTGAAACATTTTTATAC
>REGM01000003.1:3630176-3641454 GCA_004194415.1 Aurelia aurita
TCTCCACACTCTCCACCCTAACGAAATCCTGCTGCCATTCACTACCATGGCATTACCACTTGTGGGAACGAAATCCTGCTGTCATGCACTACCATGGCACTACCACTTGTGGGAACGAAATCCTGCTGCCATGCACTACCTTGCACAACCACCTATGTTATATTGCACTGAACCACCTATGTTATATTGCACTACCATGTACAACCACCTATGTTACATTTCGTTCCTGATACATCGAGGGATAGCCAGTTTTTTATTCGCTCTCGATATCTAATATGAATTACTGTAGCCAATGTTATCTTTCCAAAGCACAATCATAGGCGTTGGAGCCAGGGGGCTGGGAGGGTGGTAGCCCCCCTCAACGTTGGAAAAATTTACCATAATCAGCCCTTTTCGGGCAAAAATCCACCCTAAGCCGGGCAAAAAATTTGGTAAACAGTAGACTCTTATCAGGCACCCCCCCCCAGATTTTATCTTCCCATACGCTTATGAGCACGTTTATCTCGCCGTTAAATCATGTAAAAACACTCGTTTATGATTACACGCATTTTATAAGGGTATAAGAGGCCAAGAACCGCAAGTTTCTGTAGCGATGTCTCATAATAAAGTACAAAGGAAAAGTGTAGTTTCAATTTCCTCTACCAAATTAAAAAATTCCGTAAATGATGTTATACCAGTGTTTTTTGGTGATCTAATCTAAATCTAACAGTTTTCTTGTATCAAATTTCATAAAAGTTCGGTCCACTCCTGTGTTTGAAAAGGAGGTCAATATCGCCAAATTGCTGATTTGCTGACCCCCGTCGAAGACAATGGAACAAGGATTTCCCCGCGAAGGAGCAGAGATTACTTACGTACCATCAAAAATTCGGCAGAGCAAAAACACAACAGATTGGCGTGGAAGAAACACTGCAACTGCGAAGGTTCTGGTTGACGCATTAACTCAAAGCAACGTTTATTTACAAGAAGATACGGCTTATGATATTGCAGACACGTCAAGGAAGGAGAGAAGCAATCCAATAATGTGAATTGGCGTTGAAGTGTCAAAAGAACCTGTCCTAAATATAGAGAGTGCCAACAATTAGATACCTTTTTTATTTTAGGCCAACGCAACACAAATAGTCTCGAGAGAGATTATCAACGCAATTGTGGTGAGATCGGTACGTATGGAAGAAGTATTCTTCGTAACTTAAATCTTTAGATTTTCACAATTTTATTTTGTAACTTAATATGAAATATTCCAGTCGATGATCGATGCAAATGGAAGAACGTTTGGGGTATGTGGGGGTTGCAAATGGACCCTTTTGACTCTCAGACGTGCAAACAAAACAAACAATGTCAATGATGATTGTGGCTTTGATTTGAAATCTTTTTTTATTGTTTGCATTCAATTATAAAATGAATCAAACAAAAGCAGCTGCAGCTTTCTAGACAATGGGTATTATTTTGCCAGAAACAGTTCAAACCCTCTTGACAATTATTTTCAATGGACCCTGGCCACAAAAGGAAAGGACATCCCATCAATAAATTTGTGGAAATCAGAACATGAAACAAATACTGACCTGGGGATGAAATACCTTTTTGCCACTCTGAAAAGTATGGCATAGGGTCGATAATAGGGCTTTTCGAAACACAGGCTTTTCGAAACAAAAGTTTCTACAACTGCAAGGTGTTACAAAAGGCCCGATGACAGAATCAATATGTTTCTGGCCCTTGATATGTGACCCATTTCTTATCTGTCAAGCCCCTCATTTAATCAAAATTTCTTTTTTAGAGTGCAGGGAGGTGGAATTGCTGCCATTTGGAGGGAAGATTGTAAAATCAAAGAAGCTATGAATGAGAGTATCCAGAATGGAGTGTTTGGTTCGATGTGGCAATCTCGGTCAGTCCAAGAAGTCTCATTGAAATCCCCAATGGAGTTATATGTCTTGGAACATAGATTAGAAGTTTGTTCCATCCCAAAACACGCCATCAAAGAATTCACTCATTCATTGATCAAGATTGCATTCCTTCCTGATTCAAGGTATATGTCCGATCTTACTTCTAAGGCAATCCAATTTCTTTCCTACCTTTTTCCCTTTGCACCCCTTTTGTTGCCAAATGAATACAGCCTGGGAAGTAAACGTTTCATCTAAAGAAAGTAATAGTTGCAGAATGCAAATGCAGGAAAAGCAAAGGAGGGGGAGGGGGGCCATTCAGGTGTGGTAAAATGTGATGATCTGACAAAATGTTTTCAAGATCTGCTAAGCACATTTCAATGGAATCCGAACTCCATTCCTATTTCTTTCTATCCAAAGTTCAATCGAAAATTTAATGTGATGGCAAGATAAAAAAATCCAGGGAAAACGTTATAAAATTCCAAAATCATTATGAAAACATTGCCTCGATCTGACAATCCGAAAAGCTCAATGCTCTTCCTCTTAAGGTTACTGCCCTGGTTAATATGACCAAAAGTATCATTTTCAGTTTTTTCCTTTTATCAATAATGCAGGGTCGAAGCTACAATTTGAAACCCTCCCAGTCAATATCTAAGCACTGGAAGTAANCCCCCCAGCCCCCCCGCCTCGTACGCTTATGTTTCAATGGAATCCGAACTCCATTCCTATTTCTTTCTATCCAAAGTTCAATCGAAAATTTAATGTGATGGCAAGATAAAAAAATCCAGGGAAAACGTTATAAAATTCCAAAATCATTATGAAAACATTGCCTCGATCTGACAATCCGAAAAGCTCAATGCTCTTCCTCTTAAAGGGTGTGAAATATTAAATGTACTCAGTCAAATGCAGGAAACTTGGTGTGGGAAATCTAGGGAGAAATTTGAAGGGTTTGAAATTTAAAAGGCCCAAAGAATTGATGCTCAATATAACCATGAGGTATAATCCACACAGTTTATTTGGCTTATTCTTTGAATTGAGTTTTGTAAGTCTGTAAACATTTTCTCAGTAGGAACCATGAAAAGGACTTTGTCTTGCATCACGATGGAGAAGTCCAGCCCCCTTTGCCCATTTCTTATGCCAAGGGGAATTACCTGGAATGGCAGTGTCAATACATACCTCACAGTGTGTACCTCTGTTGTGTACAGATTCTTTCATTTTCTTTCTTACATGAACTGACCTTAAAATCAATAGAGACGTCAATATTATCCTCAAACATTCCAAGGTCAAACTTTTGGGAGGGGATGGCTTGACCAGGCATGCCAGTGAACTAGCGTAAAAAAATATCTATACCCCTGAACAAGTCATGTTTCTTGTATGCCAAAAGTACCATAAATTGGCTGTCACCACCAGATCAGTGTAAACATTACATGGCCACCAGGTCAAAATCCAAATCCTCTAGTTTCATGGAAAATTCTACCAAAATGAACATATACAAAAACAAAGGATTATTTTCCTACCAAACCTCAAAACTTGTCTGCTGTCCTCTGTGCCAAATGAAGCTAGATGAGAAATTTATCACATTTCTTACCAAATAGGAAAACCTTTTACCACAAATTTCACAGAAACAATCATTCTGCTTCCAAATGGGAAGGTACAGCCCCCACAGCTCACATGCTGGTTACGTCTTTGTTTGCAATAGATATCTCTCACTTGCATATCTATTCTCTCTTTTTTTTAGTCCAGAGTTCTTCAGCTTTACTGAGACTGTTGAGGACTACACAGTAATCACAACAAGGGAGCACTTTGAAGGTAAATAAACAAAAATATTTATAACCATTGTAACTTTATCGTTATCATTTTGAACTTGAAAAATCTTCTGCTGGTGAAACATTTTGAAATATGAGCAGTTTCAGGCACTCTGTTTCAGTATATGTGACATCAATTTTGAAAGCAAAATATGAATTTTAGAACTTGCTGGAAAGGTTTTTCTATCTGTTATTTTTATTTCTACCTTCTCTAACAGATTTACCAAGAAACGAAAAACTAAAGAAATCAAACCATCCATGGAGAGCATTGACAGTTTCTGTTGGAGAAATGGGAGCAACAGAGCTTGCTGGTGTTAGCAAAATTGCAAAGTCTGTTATTTGTCCTCTTGCAGATGAAGGAATTTCCGTCCTTGTTTTATCAACATACCAATCTGATTACATCTTGGTATGTCTTGCAGTATTTCTTTACAACCTGCTTTTGTTGATCAAATTTTTACATTTTATCATAATCCTCAGCTTATTCTTAATTTTTCTTGTGAAAGAAGTCAGTGTTCAGCTACAAAAAACTATACTGTACTTGTTCCAATTGACCCAGCTTTCCAAAGAGACCTTCTTTTCAAAATCCTCTTGAAGATTTTATGAGAATTTCTAAGTTTGAATTGTTAATTATTGCAGGTCCAAGAACCATTCCTGAATGATGCCATTCAATGCTTGGCAAATTTGTTCAATATTTATGATGAATATGAAGAAAGGATTACAAGTGCTGCTAGGGAGGAGCAACAATCTCTTCTTCAAAATATAAAATCAAGTAAGGAAAATTAAACTTTTCTTCAAATTTTTCTTTCTAAATAACTGCAACCTTTCATTTCAGTGGTTGACACTTTGCCAAATATTGGGGGGGCGAAGATATTGTTTCGGTTAAAAAGCATTGTCTACTTCTATTGTTTTGAAACAAAAGGTCATTTTTCTTCCCAATATTGGGGAGCGACCTCACCCCCTCACCACCCTAGTGTCTACCACTATTTCATTTAATACAGTCCTCAGTTACTTTCCCCCCATAACATAGCCCCTTGGAAATGACCCCTGAGTTTCATGTTGCAATATTTCATTTAAACCCCCAAACCAACATACACAAGTGTTTATCCATCAGAGGATTTTCTGCAAGTCATGTTTCTTGTTTCTAAAAAGAGCACGTTGTCTTAAAGAAACAACATGTTTTATTGTGCTGATTTAGTAGATGTGCTTAGCTTCATTGTCTACGTTCATCATAGCAAGCATTGTTTTTGCAGGAATATCTTTGTTTTGTTTCTTAAAATTATGTTACTTTCTCTCCAGCAAAACACAGACCAGTGTTTACGTCATTGGTGAGTCCCGATACTTATCACATCGCTGGATTGGATTCTACATTTTTCCCCAGTGTTGTACAAATTCTTCTGGAAATGATGTTCTTCTCAAGGTAAGTTATTTAATAATGGTACCAGATATTTATAGAGGAAGGCCTCAGTCACTCAAAATTGGTTTCATTTTATATTCTTTAAGCACGGTAACCCCGTCTAAGGTTGCTTTTCAGGGGGCCATATCAAAGGCTTCACGAGGGTTCTCAATTTCTAAGCTCGGTACCTATTGGCACCAATGCTTCATTCGATACTAAGAAAGCCTCTGAGGTATGACATTGAATAACCTGGCATGATTTGAAAGACGGTGATTGTGCTGACCGCTTTGCCCATATGGGTTAGCAACCAACGTAGACCACATGAGAAGTTAATGCTGAACATTGAATGATAAACTTCTTAGGATCTCATTCGCTGCTTAGTCTCTATATGTGTCTATCATATCCATCTGAAACCCATTCAAAACAATAGACACTACTTAACTACGGGTATCTTTATTGACAATTGTATGTCATTCTTTCCAGCTGACTTGTGATTCCAAATGAAGACTGCCTGGCGCAAACAAAATTGATTACAGACCTAACGAATGTTAGCTTAACATGACATAACTGGTTATTTAAAGTAAATCAACGGGGTTAAAAGGCAACTTAGCTAGGGGGACTGGGTCCATGTAAATAGAACCTATTGTATTTGATGTTTTCGATCGATGAAAACAGTAGGAACATAAGTGGCGCGTGTCGTTCTTTTGTGCTATGTTTAGACTAGATCGCTATATCTCCGTTCATTTACTTTAAGTCTGGTTTATACAGGGTGTCCCAAAACATTGTTCGACGTTTGATGAAATATTAAATAATAACAATATATTCAACGGGCTCCGTGGTAAGATAACCCTGTTCCTAAGACCTTAACTTGATTTTCTACACTAAAATTTTGCAAATCCGCTGAAAATTCAGGGGGTTATGAGTTTTGAAAGATCAAGTTGGTTCGAAATCGAGTATTGACGGCCCCTAAGTGATGCCTATTGATGCATAACCCTTTTTTTCTCTTCACAGCAAGGCTAAATCGGAGGACTTCTTCCATTTTTCAATGATCGAGAGTGATATTTCTTTGGTCCTTGACACTCATGCTCTCTCGAGGTTAGCATTCCCTTTTCATTTCTATTTGTTTATCTATACTCAAATACAGGTTTCTGTGCACTTATCAACGTTACTGGCACAATACAACCAAAGTTTGCAGTCTTAAGCTCCTGCGGGGAGTGCTATGTGCAAGCCTTACAAGCCGTGCACACCAAGGCAAAATAAAATAGTTTTTATCCTTTGTGACTGATCCTGACCATGCAAAAATATTAGAGAAGGCTTTCTGATTCGCTAATTTAAAATAAATTATCGTGACTTCTCTTTCGGATGTCAGATGAGAATGTTCAGCAACTGTTCCTGTTATTTAAATTCTATTTTCAAGTGTTGTACTTCAAGTGTTGAAAAGCTTTTCGAGTATTTTTTTCTTCAAGAGGCCAAGTGTTGGAGAAAAACAAAAACCATTAAAAGTGCTTATATTTCAAATCTACGCCACCGCTGATAAAAAGAAACTTTATAGTAAAATCTTTAAGCAATAGAGGACTCGATCTATTCGTATCAGTCTTTTCCAAACAAATGTTGTACCTCACTATTACAGGACTCATGTATGAATGGCTGGTAACACAGCGATTTTGCGATAGTCGTCGTGTAAATTTTAAAGAGAAACAGCGTAAAAAACAAGCTTCTTGATTTCAAGATCTTAAGCTAAGAAATCAGTGACATTTTTTTGTATAAGAGCGATCGAGATGTAATTTCATTACTGCGTAAAATTCACGTGACTTCTGATCGATATATTCTTTTGGTTTAAAATTTTTGGGGGCTGCCGCCCCCAAACCCCCGCTTGTTCAATCAGTATATTTCAATCTAAGTACTGATCCATTTTCCACCCAAAAATCAATACAAAATTCAAACACGGGGGAATGTTAAAAGTGTGTCCGCTAAAGTGCAAACTAGCCAAAATATCGTTCGATTCAGACTCTTTTTTAGAACAGCTAAAAAGGTATAATGTATTGTTTCTAGGTTTCCCAGCAATGCCCTTCATACATCATCTCAGAATGAGAACTGGCGCATGATCAATATTGGCGATGCCCCTTTCGATTTTGGTGAGTTCTATTGACAACACAACTTCATGCCCTGAAGAATTATCGTCTAAATTTCCTTTCTCTGATAACGCATCCCAAACGACAGATGAATAAGCAACCACGTCTAACATTTGCCATAAACTTCGTACCTAATACTTTCACTCAAAGATTTTCAACTTCTTGTCCCAACACGTTAACAGACAAACCTCTTGACTGATAAGCTATTGCTAAAGGCAGGGCCAAAATCATGGACTTATGTTCCTTAATCGTGGCCAAAAGTTATTGGACGATAGATCAAAACCTAGGTTTTTCGAAGATAAAGCCCTTCCCCTGAGTCAAGGTTGTTGGGACAGATTGACAGTAAAATAAGTTCAAAAACAGTTTGTTGATGGAAAAATACAGCATAGACTTCGGAGAGAGGGGTTTCGAAACCAAGAGAGGGCTAGAACTCTAAAGAGGTAGCATTTAGGCCTTCTTTGACGGCTGTCCAGTAACCTTTTGGCCACGATTGTAGTTTCATCGTTATGTTCCATTTTCAGAACGAGACCAAGGAAACAAAACAAGGCTATCAGATATATTCTTAACAACTGACTTTCTCGTTTTAGAAACATGCGGAGTGGTTGCACGTGTTGCAGAGCCATTGGCACATGCCGGAATCTCAACCTACTACACGAGTACATATAATTATGGTCACACTTTGGTAAGACCAACACTCATTTCTTGCCAGGCTTTTCTTTGACTTTTGATACTTTAAACGAAATTTGTTCATAAACTTTTCAACTGTTGTTTTGATCTAATTTCGCTATATTGACCGAAGATCTGTTTCCATTGGTATATGGCTCGTGAAAATTCATGGTTTGAAAGCTCGAACTTTGATCAAGCCTTAAGTCAATTTGTGAAGAAATTTATGAAAGATGCTGATGAGTATTTAAGATTGAAATTACTGGTGTTATTTATTTATGCCTATTTCGAACCCATTTCGTGTTATTAGTTGGTGCGTAGCAAAGTAAGAAGAGAAGTTACGATAAGTTACTTTGAATTAGCCAAACAAGGGATTTTCGTAAAATCGAATTTGTCTTAATTTTTTCAGTACTCATAAAAATATGAACAAAATCACAAAAATACTTTGGTCTTTCAGCTATCAGACAGAATTTATTCCATTCCAATCAACCCAGTACTCTAGGTACTATGAATTTTCAAACGCCTGTACTTTTTTGGCACACCCGGTAACATGTTTCATTTTGACCTCGTAGTATGTTGACTTGCAGCACTTTGACCTTTTAGTGACGGGGGGATAAGGAGTACGCAAATAGAACAGCTTTCGCATCACCATTCTTTCGCACTTGCCTATCGATAATCGACTGACCAGTTTTTCTAGTGTTTGTTGTCGAGTAGGCTACCAAATTTTACAATTTTATTGCGGAAAATCTAGCCAAGCTTTTGCCCTCAAATTTGGCATGTGTCTCCGTGAACATGTAGTGTCCGTGGTAAACAAGTTTTTTAGATTAGCAGAGTGTATACTGCAGTTCTTCTGAAACCTACAAAATATCTTAAAATGACCAGTCTCAAAAGCTGCGAAAGCAAACGATTGTGGTTAACATATCTTTCGATTGCCAAGAATATGGGTAATACCATGCTTTTTACAGAATTTCGATAGACCGAGTGGTTCCGGAGTAATTAATAAATTTGTGGAGAGTGAGGATTTCTGAAAACCGGCTTTCCGTGCTCATCAGAGCGGAAAGCAGTTAGGATTTACAATTATTTTAATTTTTCCAAAGCTTTTCGTGATTTCTTTCAATACAATAATTCTGAAAATGATCAAGATATCAAATATTGCGAATAAACACTTATCGTGCAATGTTTTTTAAAGATTCGATTCCCATGCTAACAGCTTTTCTGTAGCAATTCACTTGACTAAATTATTGGTACTGCTCTTTAATTTTCATTGATTCGTTTCCTTTTCAGGTTTACGATCAAGACTTGGAACATGTTCTAGAGATCTTGCAAAAATATACTATTTCTGACGATACATGTGATGAATCGAGGTAGTTTAACGATATTACCATATAATTATTAGATCTGTTAAATAGATTATAGCTTCAAGTACTATTTGGATTGAACGAGGTATGCAAATGTGACATAGACCTTTTTACCACGTAGAAAGCGAGATTTGAACGATCGATTCTTTCTGGCAAATGGTGGAAATTAAATCCAATCTCAATTGTTTTGATTTGATTTCAAATAATGAAGATTTACCAAACCCAACCGCTCGTTCCGCGCCTAAAATCTGATAAAGTAAAAAGGTCCATTGCCACAGTATGCAAGGGCTTGTGAAGTCAACAAAGTGGGAACTCGGAGGTTATCTATCTCACGCCTGCAATTATATTCACACACCATTTTTGGAATAATTACTTTCAAACATTTTTGGCTGTTAGTTGTTTTCTTTAAAATCCTAAAACGCGCATTTTAAATGTATTATTCTGAACATCTGAAACGTAAAGTTCCAGCTAAAAACCCAATAATTTATAGAAACAAAAATTCTGCCATTATTAATCGTCTGCTTGTCCAAAACAACCGAAATACCAATTGTGTAAATTATGTTTTTTAAGATGCATGACGAGATATTGTAGATATCTTCTAAGTTTGTTCTTTTAGTGATAAGACTGCTGTCTTTAAAAGTGGCCCAAGGCACTTCTGGTCAAGTTCTAGCCTATCAGATATTAGTATTTCCTGTTGAAGATCAGTTACCCTAATATGGTTCGGCGCCCGTCAATGTCTAGTTACTTTGCACTGCTATTTTTTTAAAGGTTTATATACAGTATGCTTGGATCCCCTTCAAAGGTGAATCCAGTTGATAGAAACCGTCTTTCGTTTGACTAAACGCTAAATTCTGCGAATACAGTAATATGTATCAATTTTATGTCGAGCAGCTATTATTTTGTTGATAACATTCTTGAATAATGCCAAAAGCCACCTGTGCCCTTCTAAGGCAGTGCTATAAACTCCTTATAGCTCTCCACATTTCCCTAACGCTCGTTTTACTTAGGCCAGGATTAAAATGACTGAGTCACAGTTTTCTTGTCCTCAGTTCATTTCCACTGAGGCGAAACCTCAAATGGAGCAATAAACCTAAGGGGTAGGACGTTCATCGCTATTGTGTTCGTTCCATTGTCAATCGATCTTGTCTCATTGCGAATCACTCGATATCTTGAAAAATTTAACATGCCCCATTTTGTAGCTTAGTGATGCGTATAACAGTGTATAACTAGGACTGTGGCGTTACGACGAAGATGTTTCTACTTTCTACTACTGAGTTCGATCTGCTTGCTGTCATGTTGCTAAACATCCAGTGAGTAAGACACAGGGCGTCAAACTGATTACTTCAGTCCCAGTCTAAACCCATACCAAAACATAAGCAAAACGATCGCAAAGCATGCCGGTCAACAGTCGCTCTTTAAGAGTTTTAAGCTTTAAGTGTTCCAAAAAGAGTAGTTGTCCAAGACATATTGCTGGTTATCTAAAAGTCGAATTTTTTTAGCAAATAACTATGCAAATTTTTAGAAAATCGTTACTAGCTTAGTATAGGTTTGATTATCATTCAGAGGTGTTGTTAGCTGTACAAAGTGTTTATTAGTATCATATTATCACATTAATTCAAGGTTTGATGTTTTTAATTTGTGATTAAAAATGAAAATGATAATTAAAGTCTATGATATGAGATGGTTATATGATAAAAACACAGCTCGCTCCTCCTTTACTAATAGTTTTTGCGGGAAAGAGAACCTATAGCCCTACCTTTTGGGTAAAAATGGGCAAATTCAATAGTGGACCCTGTCGGCCTATTTTACCGAAAAAGCAAAGCCTATAGCCTTACTCTTCGGTCAAAAATAGAGACTTTCAAAATCGGCTAATTTTACCGAAAAAGCATAGCCTATAGTATAGCCTTACTTTTTGGTCAAAAATAGGGACTTTCAACATAGGCCTGTTTTACCGAAAAAGCAAAGCCTATAGCCTTACTTTTTGGTCAAAATAGGGACTGTCAAAATCGGCTAATTTTACCGAAAAAACAAAGCCTATAGCCTTACTTATTGG